>JANIJG010003686.1:78002-104713 GCA_024611175.1 Megaceryle torquata
TTTTTTTTTTTTTTTTTTTTTTTTTTTTTTTTTTTTTTTTTTTTTATTTTTTTTTATTCAGCTTGTTGAGATTTATTTAAAAAAATACATATTATTCTGCTCTAAAATGCACTGGAGATGCTTTCAGGTGCTGTGTGTGTGCTTGTGAGGTTTTTTTTTTGCAGCCTGAAGCCCTGAATCTTCAGGCTGAATAATACGTCCACAGAAACACATTAGTAAGTTTTCTGAAGATCTCTTACTCCAGTTTAGTTTGTATATGTGATAAGCATAAGGGAAAACAACTTTAACATGAAGTTAAAAGGCTGGTATCTCTAATGTAAACCCAGCTTTTCTGAAAGACTAGGAAATTCCCTTAGGTATTCAAGAGAAGATAGGGAGGATTGCTTACTTGAGAGCCTCTAAGATGCAAATTGATATGGATTACAGAAAGAACTAGAGTTAACTGAATGTGACTTTTTAAATGTGTGATTTATAACTGTTTCACGTTCTAGATGTGCTTAAACTATTATCAAAAGAAACTGCTTTTCATAGCTTTGTTTTTTGTGCTACAGGCAGTTGCCAAAACACACATTTACATTCACTGCTATCTAGAAGATGGGATTTGGCAGTGTAATTACTTCTAGAGAAAAGTAATTTATCTTGTTGCTTTACTACAGTTCATCTGCAAAGTCTTGATATATTTCTCTGTTGCAAAGTGGAATTCAGATTTCCAATACATATCAAAATTCTATTTTGCTACAGTTTGCTGTAGCAGAGACAATTAGGATGTCTATCATATTTGGTTTTGGCATTAATTATTTTTTTTATTAAAGATGGAAGTTGACTAGCAGAGACAGAAAATAGAGAAAGGAAAGTTGAGAGATAATAAAGAAAAAATAGCCTTCAGCAGTACTTGTCAATGCATAAATGCTGCACATTTTTACGTATGTCTTTTATAATATTCTTTCTGACATTGTTCTCCTTGCATTGTGTTCAGAAATATGCCCATAAATAGCAGAAACATTTAATTGCCTTCCTTTGCTGTTATTAGACTTGAATTTCATAACATTATGATTCTAAGAAATTTATTTCCAATGTGGAAATTTGTATAATAGTTCAAACAACTGATTTGGATCATCTCTGGCTTACTACATTCATTATTTTCTGAAAGAGATTTGTGATGTTGCAGTTGTTTGAATTAATTAGGGTCTTTCAGTTAATCAGGATAAATTCGAGTCTTCTCAAATGTCTAAGTAACTTTAATTTGAAATAATTCATCATACACTGGATGACATTGTTCATCATTTTGTTTCTACTAAATAAATTTTATAAAATTTATAGAGTTTCGGATCAAAGAGTAGAATTCCAGGGTGGCCAAGGCATTAGGTAAAGTACAATACTTCAATAGAAGTATCAAGATTGGAACAGCCAGCAGAACTTCAGCTAACCTTTAAAAAGATCCTACAGATTTCCTTATAAAGCAAGTTACTGGTATCAATATGTCCTTCCCATCTCTTTTGTCAAGCTTGAATTGAGATTTCTCTTTTGACTTGCCTCTGGTTACGTAACTCCTTTGGAACCATAGTCACTGATTTCTGTCATTTGCAATGCTTTGTCTTTTGAGTCTGTACAATTAGCCTATGTAGACTTCTATAAAGCCTTTGAGAGTATACAGCTCATGTGTATACATGCACATATCTATGCTTTAACAGTTGGCTGCTGTCTTGTTTTGGAGATGTGAGGAAAAGAGACTATAATATGTGGGATAAAACTGTAATATCCTCAAAGAGAGATAATTCCTTGGTTTTCCTACTAAATTGCAGCTCCAAACTGATTTCAAAGTACAACAGAAAAACAGATTGCTAGTGCTAGTGTTGAAGAACCACAAAGTCTTTCAGGGTTTATCACTAAAAGTTTTGAACTGCATTTTGGTTTGGTTTTGGTTTTTGCCGTTGGTTTGGTTTATTTTTTTAATCAAACTTAAGATACTGTAACAACACAACACAAGAAGATGGTTGAATTTTTTATTTACTTGGTTTACATTTTAAAAATTTTCAAGCTTTCAAAAAGGCTTGCTATCAAGAAAGTAAATGAATTTCCTTTCTAGGTCAGCTGCAAAAAATTACCTGATACTGATTACATTGACTTCACTGTTAACCAGTAGGAGGGTTTAAAATTAATCTTTGCTTCTTCAGGCCCAACAAAAAGTCTGATCTTCCTTTCCTTTCCATCATGAGTTACCTTGCTCTTTCAGTCCTTAAAGTAGTTTTTCTTTAATGAAGAAAATACAACATTTCTTCTGGACAAGAGGGTCTTATAAACTGGCAAAAGGTGGCTTTCATGTCTTCCCAAAGCATGTATTCATTTTTTGAACAGACACAACCCCACACCCCATTTGTTTTTTCCTGCTCTTCTGAGCGAGAACTGAAATAACCTGGTTTTAAATTAGCATATGTTCTAATATATTTTTTATAGGTTCTGATGTTTTAAAGTTCACTGTAGTAGGAAATGCTGTTTATTCTGTAGTGATTCTGCAACTATATGTACGTTTTGTTTGTTGGTTTGCCATTCTAGAGCTGGTAACTCTTTATTTTTTGTGGTAAACTCCTTTTTCAATTTCCTCCAGGAAAATACTGTCTGAGATGTCTATTCGGGAGAAACATGGAAAGAGGACATGCTTGTTACCAAACGGGTGTAATTCTTGTTCTGCTTTTTTTCTCTCTTAGGAGGGTTCTACTGCCCCTGGAAGTAAACGTTGGGTATCACAATGGGCCAGTTTGGCAGCTAATCACACACGTCATGACCAGGATGACATCAGATTGGAGTCATCTGTGCCTGCTCAATTAGAAAATGGTATTAAAAGTTGTTCTTGTCATAATTTCTGCTGAAGAAACCTACAAAAGAGAAAAAAGAGTGATTATGTACCTACATAAGCAGTTTTCTTATTCTTAGTACCTTGTCTTCACCTTAAATTCTTTCATGCCTTTGAGAAGAAACACTATAAAAACAAGCTCAGCAATAGTGTTGTTTGGCATGGCGGAAGATTACCAATATTAAACTGAATGTTACTAAGAAAAATATAAAAAATTAATATTAAAGAAACTTTCACTTGAATGCAGCTAGGGTTGGTCTGCATAGTATGTTTCTTTCCTTATATCTTTCTCAGCACTGGCCCAAAATTGGGCTTTAATGTATTGATTGTTAAACAGTCCCACCCGAGACTTCATTATTCCATCATTATTCAGCTTAAGCATAGCATGGCATGCTTCCATTTCTTGGAAACGTGGAAAATGTTCTATGTTTCTTGTTAACATAAAAAATCTGTGTTTCTTGAAAACGACAGAAACCTTCTCCTCAGCATTGGATAACTTTTACCTCCCTTTCTTGTGAGTGACAGATGTTCAGGCTATGTCTATCCTTAGTTAAACTATTCACATTTCTTAATTTAATGGTTTGTTCTTCAAGATCTACACTCTTGACTGTAACAGAGTTGCTTACTTTACTACTTCTCTCCTGTTTGCTTCTCTCAGTTTCACTTCAGAGATGATGATTACCATGTTACAGTAATCTAGTGATACTTGTGTACTGAGGTAGAGTTAATGTAGCTCTCCGTTACAAAATTGAGTACAAAGAGATGTCATGTTAATGAATGCTTCATATTCTGAAAGTGATATGCTGTTTAGTGACCAAGAAGTAAGTCATTATCAGTCTACTACTTAAGATTTTTGTCCTGCAATTCCAGCATTTCCTTATATTCCAGCTGACTTTGAAATTTTCAGCATCAAAACAAAGTTTAAAAGATTAGGGGAAAAATGTGGTTTAGAAATAGAAAATTCTCTTCTGTGTACACCACTTCTAAAGATAAATTGCCATTTATAGAACATGTCAAATAGCCTCTTGTTAGACATTAGCGAGTAGAATAATTTTTTTTTATATAGTTTTGAGCATCTGTTAGGCTTTTTTTTTTTTCTCTTTTTTTCCCCCAGAAGTTATATTCACAAGTGTAATGTGTGTTCTCTCCTCTTTTGTTATATCCACTGGCTTTCTTCAGATTTTCAGGAATCCCTGTCTGTTACAATTTCAGAGCAAGCTACATCTTTGACTTACAAGTTAGTCTCTCAGAAGACTGCATTTTCAACTGATAAAACCAAATCTTTACTGCTTTCTGAGTGGATCCGTGTGATTCTCCCCTGGCTTAGGCTGCAAACCTGGTCCCAGCACACTGTCCAGCTGTCAGGCCTTCTGCAGAAAAGAAATTAACCATTATTAAGTTCTTAATTTTTGCACTGTCTTTTTCCCCACCAACTTCTTGGATCCTCAAACCAGTGACAGAGATTTCTCTGAAATGGTTTATCTATTGCACATGATGTATTAAAAAAATGTTTGAAAAAGACAAAAAAACACTAGTGATATGGTCCATAATTTTTTGCCCAAATTCTAAGTTTCTTAGTAAGCTCAGATATAAATCCCTTTGTTCCTGGCCCAGGTTAGATGAACTGAACCATTGTCTGAACTGCTCAGTCTTGCATCTCAGAGACAGTAATTCCCTCTCTTTGTCCTACAACACCTTCACTTTGCTGTAATTAATATATATATTTCCTAAGTGGTTTTGTGATAGATTCATTTCACTGCCCTCAGATTTTAGATAACACTAGTAAATGAATTCAGTTACATTCTATACTCTTTATAGAGACCTTAACTGTACAATTTATTTTTTACTGAAAAAAAGTCAGTTAGCTTCTTCACAAAAGAGTTAGCTTTTAATTCTGTTTATTGTCCTGACATAATAACAGGAACAGCAAGAGCATGACAATTCTAAAGTGGAATAAATTACTTGACAAGTTAAAAAATAAGTTGAAACTGAAATACTGGGAATTTCTTCCAAAATGTAGCTGCTGTTATTTACTGATTAGTAACTGAATTTATATTCAGCAGAATTCTTTCAGAGAGGAGCTCTGCAGTTTAAACTCCAGTTTATATTCCTGAAACAACCAGTGTTGATTGAAAGCCTTGATAGATCACAACATGGTATGCAGGGCAGTTGTTTAGAGAAAAGTGAAAAATAAATTTACAGATGTGTGTTAGTATGTCACATTATATTGCAGCGTGTCAAATGGACTTCCAAAAAGAATTCTTTTCTGTCCAAACATTTAAAGTCAGAGCAATTCTTAGAGCAATTCCTATTATCTCTGAGTATCAAAAGCTTGTTTCTGACAGCCCAATTGCTGTGTTTATTAAATGGGCAAAGAGGGCACAGTCATGACTGTGGAAAAATTATACTTAGTTTCTAAA
Organism: Megaceryle torquata; assembly: GCA_024611175.1. Classification (NCBI taxonomy): domain Eukaryota; kingdom Metazoa; phylum Chordata; class Aves; order Coraciiformes; family Cerylidae; genus Megaceryle; species Megaceryle torquata. Next base: position 83,274 of record JANIJG010003686.1, read on the forward strand.
ATGGGGATATTCAGCATCAATTATGCCTTCCAACAGTTCATGAGATGGCCATATTTTTCTGCCTGAAGAGCATTTTGTATCCACTAAGAATCCAATGAAAGTGCTTTAGCAGTAGTACTGCATTCTTCTGATGTTTTTCATACAACTTCTATGTATTTTCTCTACTACAGTGTCTTGTTTGGGATAAAAGAATTATTTTTGCTCTCTCAACCGTAGTAAGTTCTTTCTTCATGAGTAGAGTACTGCTGAAAGAGTGTCTCCCAGCACTGCAGCCTCTTCCTTGACAGGAGGTCTTGCAGGAAAAGGCTGTAGCCCCTTGGTAAGACGAGGCCTTGAGCTGTGGAACAGGCAAGTGCAGAGGAAGTAGAGGAATCTTCTCTATTCAGTACCTTTGAAACCTTGTGCTGAATGTGCTCAGGAATACAAGACTTGTTTTCCACTCTCTGTTCTAAGGGAATACTGATATAACAGTGATTTGTTATGTACATATTTTGATCTACTGTGAGTGCATAAAAGCTTTATGTTCATATGTACAGTCCCAGTGTACACAGCTGGCTAAAAGAGTTTCCTTTCAGAGAGAGCATATCTTATATAGCTCAAATATCTTGTATCTCTGAAAACTTTCCTCTTCATATGAGAGCAGTCCTAGTCCACATTGTGGAACTTAGATACTGAAATTACAATGAAGCAGGAAAAAAAAACATAGTCCCTCTGCAGTAAATGTTAATTAAGTGTTCCCTTTCCCAGTGTACACTCGCAGAGTGTCAGCAGGGTAATAATTAACCAAAGATGCCACACAAAGAGCTGTTCCATCACAAACAAAATTATCCATGTTTGAGAAGAAATTCTGCCTGTTTGGAGCAGAACAGGAGGGAAGGACGTTATTCTGTCTTTTGTGTTCTTATCCTGCATCTGAAATGACTCCTTCCCTTTTCCTACAATATGGTGGATTTATGAAGTACAGTTTTGGAAGATTGCTTTCTCCTGGTCATGTTTCTGTGATAAAATAGAAATGGTTCATTGCAGTAATAGTTTTGCAGCTTTTTAGACATTGCTTTCATAGACGCATGCTCTGTATTAGCACTTTGGATTGTGTAGAATGAACTGGGGTTTTTATGGCACTCAATATTCTACTTACATTAATACAGATTTTATATATATATATATATACACGTAATACCTTTAATTGGGAGTTACCCATTCTAAATTTGTTAGCATATGATTTTGTTTGGGTTTTATTACAAACTGTATTGCAACAGTGACGAGATAACAGCTAGTTACATCATACAACTTACTTATAGTATGGAGATAGTTAATGTAATTCACGAATAGAGCTTTCGCCCTGTAATAAAAGGAATGTTTCCACTCTTTCCTGAAGAGAGGCAGTGATGCCAGGTTAGAATAGGACAAGCAGTAATGGACCAAATTGGAGAAAGTCCAGCTTATGCTAAAGAATAAGAAAATTGTTTTAAGAGTTATCTACCAAAATAGCTTATAGTGATAGTCAAATCTCCATCAACGGAGATATTTAAAAGCTTGTTAAATTTTTTTAAACATATATTTGTCTGACTTTTTCAGTGCTTTTTAATTTTGTTTTGTTAGTCTTAAAAGCCTTGCTATTGAATGTCTTCTCAGAAATTTTTTCTTTTTTTTTTTTTTTTTCTTTTTTTTTTTAGACACAGACATCAGTGAGTCAGGTATTTCTGTTAGAAGCACTGGTTCAGCTGCATCTATGACCAGCCAAGCTGAGCGAAAGAGGAGAACACTTCCACAGCTTCCAAAAGAGGAAAAAGTGAATGAAAGCTCAAAAGCAAAAACTACATCTCATCAAAGATCAGAAATAGGTGAAAAGCAAGACACTGAACTTCAGGAGAAAGAAACTCCAGCTTGTGCCTCAGATGCTGACAGCAGAAGTATAACTAAGTCAAGCAGAACAATGAATGGTCTTTCGCCCAAAGCAGCTGGAGACAAAGTTTTTTCTTTCCCCAGCTCTGCCGGTAAAGAGAGAGTTGAAACTGTCAGAGAAACTTCTGTGGTGAAACAAGCTCTAGCAAAAATTCAACAACAGGAAAGAAAGGAGCAAGGACACTGGACACCCACAAAATTATCCTCTACAAAACCTGCTGCAAACCACGTTGAGAAAGGTAGGGAGGAGATTACTATGTCACCCAAAACTTTGGATAATCAAGATAAACCTCCTGGACATGTTACAGATAAAGCAGAAATGAAGTTGATGCAAAGTGAGGGAAAAAGAAGAAAAAATGAGGAAACTCTAAAAGGACAAAGTCCTAAAGCATCTAGAGGAGAAAAAAAGGAATCTTCAAAACCATTAGTGAGGCAAGGTAGCTTTACTATAGATAAGCCTAGCACAAATATACCTATAGAACTTATTCCTCACATTAATAAGCAAAGTGGATCTGCTGCTCCTTTAGTATCTGCAAACAGGATACGTGACAGAAGTGATTCAATGGACACTGATTCCAGTTTGGATACAACACTCATTTTAAAAGACACAGAAGCTGTAATGGCTTTCCTTGAAGCTAAACTGCGTGAAGAAAATAAAACTGATGAAGGTCCCGAGACTCCTAGCTATAACAGAGATAATTCCATCTCACCGGAATCAGATGTAGATACAGCCAGCACAATCAGTCTCGTTACTGGTGATGCTGAAAGAAAATCCACACAGAAACGGAAGAGCTTTACATTATATAAAGATAGATGTTCCTCTGGTTCCCCTTCAAAGGATGTTTTAAAATCTTCTGCAACAAGTGCCAGAGAAAAAATGGAAAAGAAGACTAAAAGTCGATCTTCAGATGGTGGATCTAGAGCTGATGCTCGCAAAACTGTGCAATCCAGTGGAAGAATGAGACAACCATCAGTAGATTTGACAGATGATGACCAAACATCTAGCGTACCTCATTCTGCCATTTCTGATATCTTATCATCTGACCAGGAAACCTACTCTGGCAAATCACATGGAAGAGCTCCTTTTGCCTCAGCAGATGAACTTTTACATTCCAAGATGGAGGGAAAGTCAGCTAAATCAAAAACCTCTCCTGTTGCACTTGGACAATCTAGTAAATCTACCACTCTTCCAAGACCTCGTCCTACAAGGACTTCTCTCTTGCGCAGAGCACGGCTTGGTGAAGCCTCGGATAGTGAGCTTGCTGATGCTGATAAAGCTTCAGTGGCTTCTGAAGTGTCCACTACAAGTTCTACATCAAAACCCCCATCAGGGAGGAGGAATATTTCCAGAATAGACTTACTTGCTCAACCTCGTAGAACTCGACTTGGCTCTTTATCAGCACGTAGTGATTCTGAAGCAACAATAACTAGAAGCACTGCCTCATCTCGTACCCCAGAAGCTATTATTAGAAGTGGTGCAAGGTTAACATCAGCAGGAGATAGTAGTAAACTTTCTGCTAGAACTCGAGCCAATAGCATTTCTCGACTTTCAGATTCAAAATCCAAATCTTTGGCTTCAGCTCATAATTCTCCTTCAGGTACGTGAGATTATTTGAACTAGTATTATATAACAATAGATCTTTTTCATACGTGGAAATCTTTTAATTGTTTTTATTTCTTTGCAACAGTTATTATGAAATGTTTGTTGAGTTTTAGTTGATGCAGTCTTTTTTTTTTGGTGTAAGAGGCTTCCTTGGGAGGTCTTATAGAAGACTTTCATTTAAAATCACAAAGACAAGAATCTGTAATCCTTTAACTCTTTGCCTCCCCCCCCCCCTTTTTTTTTTTTAACTGGCAAGCAGTGGCAGAGAATCGTGTTGAGGCATTCAGATGTGGCAGCACCGATTTGCATGAGTATGAAAACAGAGCAGAGGTGCCTTTACTTAAGTCATAGTAGAAGTTCAGATCAGCAGCACATTTTACTACATAGAAGATACAACACATATTTGTAAGGTAGATTTGTAAATATGATGAACAGCATGTGTTCTCTGACATATACCCTGAACATCTTAATAATTGTATTTATAAATTAATATTAGCTTCCAGAACTAGAGAAGTGATATTTGTTTGATAAGAACAATTAGAAATGATTTGTAGAATTATAGAATCATTTAGGTTGGAAAAGGCTTTTAAGATCATCAAGTCCAGCCATTAACCTAACAGTGACAATCCCACCACTAACCCATGTCCCTCAGCACTTCATCTGTATGTCTTTTAAATACCTCCAGGGATGGTGACTCCACCATCTCCCTGCGCAACCTCTTCCATTGCTTAACAACACTTTCAGTAAAGAAGTTTTTCCTAATGTCCAACCTAAACCTCCCCTAGTGCAACTTGAGGCCATTTGTTCTTGTCCTATCACTTGTTACCTGGGAGAAGAGACCATCCCCACCTTGCTACAACCTCCTTTTGGTAATGAAGTAACAAATGGAAAAATTAAACACAAACACTACTTAACTAAATATCATGAAGTTAAGTAATTTATATTAAAATGTTTGCCTTGCCTTGGAGTAGTTTCTGTTCTCTGTTCCAAATCATGACAATTTATGATTTCATCATGATTTCCAAATCATGTTGATCTGCTTTTCTGTGGTAGTTCCTTTACTGTAATATATGCATATCTGTGCAACTGATTAATTTTAACTTACTATTCTGTTAGAAGCTATCATAACACTTGGAGTGCAAGCAGTGTGAAAGGCTGCTAGTTTTTTTCCAACAGCAATATTAAGTCAAGCAAAAGTAATTGTGGTAATTCTAACTAAGTGAACTTTCATGTGGAACGAATATCTAAAATTTATGTCCTCTTGCTTTTTGAATTTGTCACAGTAGCAGCTTGACCTTATTTGAAGCCAACCCATAATGAAAGAAAAAATAAATAGAATAGCTTCCAGTGTCATGTGTTGCTACTGAGATTATATTCTTCTTGACTGCTTCCCAGAGTTGATAGAAGCATCCATGGTGCTTAAATTTCCCACAGTCTTAGTGCTCTTTTGTTGCTTTTATATCATAAATGTACCTTAGGATTCTTAGTGTTTATTCCACAGACAGGTATCTTTTGTCTGTGTCATTTATAGAATATATTGAATAAAAATTTCTATAGATACACAGATGAGGTGTTCACTAGATTGTGAAGTTAAATCTGTTATATATTATGACAGGTGTCTACCATAAAATACAATAAAAAAGTTGAAACTTTAGTCTTTCCTTGTAGGACATAATTGGAAAAGTAGCATGTTTTCAATTTTAATCAAAGTTTTAAATTGATGTGTGCAGCCTGAAAGATGGCAACATGAGGTCATGGAGGAGTGTCAGTAAAGACTGCTTCTTTACATTTATTAATAATTAACACTAGTTCACATTGTGATATGGCTGATTTTTGAAAAGGTAAACCACAGCTGTTACTTGTCACTTTGCTGCTTCTTGTGTTTTTCACAAAACTGTGTGTGAATTTTGAGTTCTCTGTCTGTGAGAACTATCGCGTGCTTCCTTAGCTTTTTCCAGGTTGCTACATTGAAGTGTTTTGCTGAGTCTGTTCAGGGTAGTTAGGTGTATCTTTCTCTTCCCAGTCTACTAGTCTATCAGACTCATCTTGGTTTAATGTTTGTTTACATGCATCACACAGCCAAAGCTTACTGTAGCTTGTATAAAATACTCTGTTTTCAAGAGAGAAAAGATACCATCTTCTCCTGAGCTACCCCAACATAATAAGCTATTTTAAAGACACCATTGTTAGAAAAAACTACAGTAGAAATAGCTGCTGTCATAAAGAGCTTTACCAGTTTATATATCAAAATCAGTGAGAAACCTGTATCAATGTAAAGGCAAAAATCTGAAATCAATTAATAAAGCAGTCAGATATTTTGAAAACAAAATCATGGCTTAATAAATCAATCAAGTCATGTTACTATTTAAGTAAGGAATATTATTACTACTGTTTAGGATTTGGAGTTCCAGATTTTTTTCTGTGTCAGTAAGCTTATCATATAGTGTTTTAACTGGGCCATTTAGAGAATCCTTTGGGACAATCTGAATTGCTTTAAAAGTGATGTCATGTAATATATATAAGAATGTATGTGTATATATCTCCTACATATGGGCCACTATTCTACTGAATACATTTTCCCTTTAGTGTCTTATAAAATGATGCTAATAACTACCCAATACATCAAGTTATTAATAATACTATTTATTATTATATTTTTAGATAAATATATTTAACACATCTTTGAAAAGAATGTGTTACTTGTATGCAGTATATAAAAATGGAAAGCAGTAGATGCTTTTCAATCCAAAGCATATAATTCCTGAATTGTATTTTGTTTCCAGAAGAGTCAACAATTCACTTAATTTTAGCACTTTTGGAAATTACTAAGGAAGTGCCTCACAAAATTGCCTCAACTGTTTGAATGTGTTTTACTTCGGGCTCGTTTAATCAAGACATAACAGTGATGTATTTTCTTCTCTCCTTGGATTTAGAAACAGTGGAAAATGAATTATCGTTACCATTACAGGGTTTGTTTTTTTTCTTTTACCAGAAGACTGTTTGCTATCAACATGTTAAAAATGTTCCATGGGTCTTCTCATCAGAGTTCAGTTAATGTTGCCACATTATAGATCACCAAACATTGGCAATAGAATCTCGCTTCTTACATCCAGTCTACCAAAAATATTTCCCCATTTCTCAAATCTTTGTGAATATTCAGACATACATGCCTATAAAAAAGGGACAAAATCCTTGCTTACATTTAAGTAAAAGGGAAAGCAGATAAATGGAACACCTTGGATGAGAATTACCAGCATTAAAGTAATAACCAGGGTGTTTCTGTAGTAGGAGGCTTGTTAACTGACAACACTGAAAACATGTGAAGCAGATTTAGTAATTTTGTAGCACAGATAATGACAGATTTAATCAAGGCACTGAACCATCAAACAGTGGAGTGGGATCAATAAAAACAGAGAAGACCGAATACTTTTTTTCCCAATTGCAGAGGCAAATTGAAGATAATGTTACAGAAGGAGATATGTATTGGGAAAATAAAGTACAGGATCAGACCTAGAGCAAAAGTGCTAAGCTGCAATTGTGTTCAGCAGCTCTGCTGGCTTGCTGACCTAGCTGTCATTGCACATGAGTAGCAGATAGGTTGATCTAAGCTCTTGAGGTATCTCTTAAAACAAAAAAAAAAAAAAAAAAAAGGTTTGAGCATGGAGAGAAAAGAACCCTTACTAACTGCACTTTATTGCTGTACTGAGCACCAAAGTATTTTAGAACAGACATGCTTAATAAAGAATGCCCTTAGATCTTAAGTGAGATTATGGTCCAAATCATTAGACTTGTTCACCAAGTTAGGTTTGTCTAGTGATTTTAGCCAGTGTTTTGTAGGATTTTCTAGTTATTGGTACTGATACTCAAAATCTTTGGGGTGTGTGATAACTAATTGTATGATAGCTTTCAGAAATGTATGTAAACTAGAATGACATTTTGGGGCTGCATAAGTAATATTAAAGGCACATATGTGCAAATGTATAGCTACCTTAATGGGAAACATGCTTGGATATTGTTCTCATGGATCATACAAGTTAGAGATTTTTACTCTTAAGTGTACAATAACTTTTTCCCAGTTTTGAGAAACTCATGGATGATATGTAAGTCAACAATATTTTAAGGCCTTAAAATTTAATGGTCTTAAAAATGTAGAGGGGTTTTATAGTACTATGTAGACTATTGATATTGACATAATTTCAGTTAGTATCTTTGAAATGTTTAATTGCTAAATTCTGTATTTATGACTGAATGTATAATTTAAGAATCTTTTCCTTAAAAGTGTGGGTGGAAAAGAGGATCTAAGACTAATCTCATCAATATATTTTAGTTAAGCAAGTGCTTCTAGTCTGAATGTTTTAATACAAATTAACATGATAAAACACTATTTTGTACACAGAGAAATTCAAGCTTCTCCCAGACCCAGATCCTGATGTTGAAACTTACAGTGGTAGAGTACTAGAAATCAAATCTGTTTCTGATATTTCACTTCTCATTCAATTTTTAGTTTTTAAATATATGACTACATATGCTCATTGTACAGTGCTGAGTTGCTGGACTAGCTCATTTAAGAGATTTTTAAATATTTTTTTTATATATTTATCTTGATGAATATAATTTGAACGGGGACAGAGAATTTAAACAAAAAACAACGATAAAATGTGGGCCCAACTCATAAAGCTCTTTGGACTTTGGTCACGCATTGCTTGCATGCTGTTTGTGGGGAAATGTGCTTTTTCTGCTTATATTCTACTTCCCTAAGATCAAAACAAGTTTGAGATTTCTAAAGAGAGAACAGTAAGTGACTGTAGAGACATTTTTATTTTAATAATAAATAAATAAAAATAAAGTTAAAATATTTTTAAAAATAGTAGAACTGGACTTGGTTTGGAGTCCATACTTAAACCTGAAAAAATTGCACAAGCATATTTTTGTTTTCAGCTACTAAAAATGCATTATTTATACAAGAGAAGGAGTGTAAGCTGAGACACCGATGTTGTATCCTACATACTATAATCTTTGAGAACATTACACATATTGTCTTAATTAAAAACTACTTTCATTATTTGTTACTTAAATTCATATTGATGTATACTTCATTTGTAATGTTTTTTACACATTTCAGGAGAAATTATTATTACTTCTTGCATTTTTCATATAATAAAAGTATTTTATGTTACTTATATCTATTATTTTTAAATTACCAAGAAGTGATCAAAAACTTTGTAAAATTTCTGCAGTAATTATGAAGCCTCATGAGTGTCACTGAGTTTGGGGGACTAAAACTCCTGCAAGAATTTAACAGGTTGTCATGATGAACCTTTCTTTACACTGATTGGTATCTCCTTTTGCTGGAAATTTTGAGGACAGCATATCTGACATGTATTTTCTAGACTTGAGTAATTTATAGAGGCATGAGAGCCTCCTACTCAGTTTCAGTTCTTTTAGACTTCAGACTGTCTTCAGCAACATGGCTGTATACACTTGATGTGCTCCATGTGAGAATACATGTTTTCTGCTGAAAATAAATGAATACATGTTTTCTGAGGCTGCTGGTTTGGTAAATGTGCTGCTGATTTTTAAAATGTAGTATTAATACTAACTTTTTTTGTAGTAAATACATAACATACTATGTAGGATTTTCATGCTTCCCTTATGTAAGCATGCATTAAAGCCTTGGTGCCAGCTCCATCCTTCCTTCATGTCTCTTCGGGTTTTTTTGTGTATGACATTAAACCTTGAATGAAACTTGGGAAAAAAATCTGCAGAAAAAGCGCAATCTGACTTTATACTTAAATGTTAATGAATTGGGCCCTTGTTTTGTTACACAGTCTGTTTGAGCTCATATACAATTACTAGCTTTTAAATTTTATTTCACTCATCACTATACAAAGAGCATCTGGTTTATGTTTTTATTAATCAATATTTATTACTTAACGCAAATTTTGTAGCTTTCTTTTTAAGATGTAGTAAGTAAACCTTTTGTGAGGTATCTGGGGATTGATAACGAATAGTTGTGTATTCTTGTGATGTTACTGAAAATAGTGGTTTTTTTCTTATTAAAGATGCAATAATAATTCTTTTTTAATAATTAAACTAATTTAGTAAGTGCAAGATGGAGGCGCTTTCCTACAGATTATGCTTCCACCTCAGAAGATGAATTCGGATCAAACCGTAATTCCCCTAAACATACCCGTCTACGTACCTCTCCAGCCCTGAAAACCACACGACTGCAGAGCACTGGAACAGCAGCAATAAGTAGCAATACATTCAAGCACAGAATAAAGGAACAGGAAGACTACATTTGTGACTGGACTGCTCACCGAGAAGAAATAGCAAGGTTGGTTTTAAAGGAGTGCCTCTGAAATAACAAAGATTTGTATCCAATCAGTTATACAGGTACATATACAGGAGAAAGAGAGCTAATGGATTTTCTCTCTCACTCCACTTAATGTTTTCATTGACTGAATGGGTATAAAATTACTCTTATGAGAGACTGTCAGACAGAACACTCATGTTACCAGCATATCTCTTTCTAATGGATAATGATAGTCACTTCTGATGTATGGTAGCCACATCCCAGAATATGAACTTCTGGTTGCATTCGTGGGACTTGCAGAGGTAATTTTTGTAGAACTCCTAGCTGCTAATGGTGTATTTCCTGAGGCTGAAGTATATCTGATTTTGTCCTACCTTTATCTTCATACTGAGGTAAAGTTTCAGATAGATGCATAGGTGACAGGGTGAGGAAAAAGTGATTTTGACAACATGTTCTGATTTTAATATTTGGTTTATATAGGCTTTGTTTCATATTAGATATTTTCCAATTTAAATTCTATGTATTTATCAAAAAGTAATTTGTTTTGTTGCGAGTTCCTGAGATGAGCATAGCAAGTTATCCACTACTGCTAATAACACTGCTTCGAGTGACTCAAGTAGTCAATTCTATTATTCCCACATCATGCAATACCCAGGCAGTGAAAACTTCAGATAGCTTGCACTAAAGAAATAAACGTGCAAATACATAAATGTTACTTGAAACTTAGATGCCAGCATTCAGCTTCTGAACCTTTTCATAGAACTTAATTTGGAAGCCTAATCAAGAAAAGTGTTTTAAAATTCCTAATAACACTCTGGTCGCACAGATTTGAAGCACTGTGTTTTGCTTGCTGTGATGAATTTTTTCTTTGTTTCCTCTTCTTGGTAATGTTTTCCAACATCTGTTTTTCTAGTGTGGTCAGTGCAAAGGGAGAATACACAAGGGAGTCAGCATCTTGATAAATCATGAAATAAACACACTCAGAGATACCTTCCTAAAACATCTCTCTAAAGTTGGAGATGCATATAGTTAGGAATGTGCATATATGGGGAAAATAAATAGCATATTACTTCCTCTTTATAAAAAAGTGCTGCTGAACCTCTACTTCAGTGAAAAGTCCTGGTACATTTTGCTCCCCTAGGAGAAAGTGATACCGGAAGTAATTGATGTCTAAACTTATTTGATGGTTAGTTTTGCAGGTTTTTTCCCTTACCTTGGGCTTCTTGCCGTTTTCTTCATTTAGTTACTGGTTTAAAATTTGTTTTGAAGGCTATGTATTTACCCGACATTTTTTAGCTTCTTTGCTTTCATTGGAAGTAGTGAAAGTATCAGATCAATATTGTCAAATTTGCGATGAGAATATTTAAGGTTAAGAAAACTATCACTCAGCAGCTGAGAAATGCCAGACTACTGCCACTTACTGTAACTGCTTCTAGCACTAGTTTCTTGGTTACCCTCTGCTGAGACCTCATGCTCTAGGTCACTAGCTGATTGTTTTTGTGCATTCATATCTCTTTGTAGTGATTCACAGTATTCCTTCCCTGGCCTTAAGTTTAACTTCTGTCCTTTGTAAGATTAATTTTGTCTCCGCTGTCTTTGCCTTGCTAACCATAGTCTTCTTTCTGTCATTGCCTGCCCTGCTGGTTTTTTTCCCTTCCCAGCTCTCAGTCCAACCTCTATGATCAGAGTGTCTTCAGTTCAGTTTAGAGTTTTTAAAAAAGGGATAGTTAGATGTTTTCATGAAAATTGGGGTTTTTTTTGTTTGTTTGTTTGATTTGGATAACTGATTAGAATAGGCAGATAGAAAGACAAGTATTTAATAAAATAAATGTGCAGATGAAAGTAGTGTAGAGACTATATGACAAACATTTCATTGAATCTTTGTTGCCATTATATTGTATTTTAACTGGTCTTCTAATATGGACTCAGTTTGCACTTTTCACAGACTACAATTTTCAGATGTTAAAAAAGTTGAAAATTGTAAAGAGGAATTGGAAACTTAACAGAATAACTAAACTTCATCTAAAACCACTTTGGTGTGGAGGGAATATATACGCTCAGAAAAACAGGAGCATCACATATGTTTTATTTAAAGATTTTAAAGTATGATTAAAAAATAAATTGACTTGGTGTACACAGTGTGACATAGTAGACTAAGCATTAGAATGTTTTTGTTAATTCAGCAGTTCAGAACTATTACAAGTATATTAGAAGTATTCCTATTTCACTGTGCTTTTTCTAGTACTGTGGGTGTCCTTTCACTATAGGTAAATAAGATCTAGAGTTCCAGGCTGTTGAATACCATGTTAATGCTCTCTCCGTCCCAAGACCCCTATTCTCACCTTTTTTTGTTGCATTGGAAACTGTGTCTGTCCCTTATGTAACTGTGTGGCTGCGGGAGTCTGATCACTGCAAGAAACTAATAGCAGCATTTCCTGGAGAGGGTTGGAGGGATTAGGAGGTTTGAGGTTTATTTTAGTTTTTCCTTCTTGAATTGACTTGCCTTGTATGATTTCTAGACATGATGCAGGAAGATTTAGAAATCTGCAAGGCACCCTAATGTTCCAACAGAGTAGTGTGTACTGGAAGCTTAAGTATACAAAACATACTCCTTATACTTAACCAATATTTCTATTTCTAAGAGTTAACATAGAATGACTTGAAAACATCATTTATGAAAAGTCAGGCCCAACTCTCAGCTGTTTTCTAATTTTCTTTTTCATAGTGCTTTTTTTTTGGTGTTCTTTCTACATTGTTTCTGTACAGAAACGATATTGAGTACTGACTGTAGCTTACTATTGTATTGAAACTAATTCCAGGTCTTGTTCATTTGATTACTCTCTGACTGGGATGCTTGTCTAAGAAGTTGCTTGCCTGTCAGATTTGTTTATTATTATATTTTCAGGATTTGTTTGAATTCATTTCCATGTAGCTATCTGATATTTTATGTAATTTTGCTTGGTAAGATCTCAGTTGAATTATGAATAGCATGTTGAAGCATTGCTGATTTCTGTGGAGAGTTAAGGCTTAGTTGATTGATACTACTTATAATTGTAGTATTTAATGACATTTGTCTTCTGGAGGATTTACTGATAAGTGACATTTCCTGGGATTATTTTCTTCACTGCTATTCATTAAATACCAAAATTTGCATCAGAAATTCAAACGTGATTATTAGCAACTTCTCTGTTTAAGAAGAAAAGTGATACAATTGTGTGAAACAAAGAAATTAGGTTCTCTAGTATCAAGAATATTAGCTTAAGCCTTGGAGTTTTAATGGTTAAAGTAGACACAAAAGATGTAGAAATTAGTTTAAATTAATTAATGTAGAAAAAGACACAATATTTTATTTTATTTTATTAAAATGAGCAATTGACTTGGTTTCTGCTTTAGTGTTCCAGTCTTTGATAGCTGTAATTCAGAAATACTGTCTTGAGGGGTCACAGGTAATTGCTGCATATTCTTCTGCAGCCTCATCCCAATTATATGTGTATCTGTGCTGCACAAGGTTGCACTGTATTGCAGATTGCTGATCGTTATCCACGAAATCCGTTGCTGGAATTTGACTCAAAATTTCTCTAATTATGCTTGCCTTTCTAGTTTAAATTCTGTTCACTCAGTCTTAAACTATCTCTAGGTCAGTGGTGTCCATTATTTTGACTTGAAGACAAAGAGAAAATAAAGAGCAGAAAGAAGTTCATCTTTAACAAGCACTGGCCAGCATAAAGTGTGTCACTGTCACATGGCTCTGCAACTCCTTCCACTTAAGTGGTGGGTGCTGCTTTTCAGAGAGCCCTTGGTGGTGCAGAATTAGCACTGTTGACTTCTGTGCCTCTAGTCCTTTCAGACAGAAGTTTGAAAGGGATCACTTGGTGAGCTGCTCTGAATTCTAGGTCCTCTGAACTGCTTGATCCAAGCTGGAGATTCAGGATGCTACAGTTAGCAGGGAACTTTTAGCTTTTACTTTGTGTTGTGGGGTTTTTTTCCCCCTCCTCCTTTTGGAGTGTCCTGGGGAGGAGTACTGCAAGCAGAGCCAGGCAAACTTCCTCCAACTACTGAGCAGAATACAGAGCAGAGCTTATTTTCTAATGTGGCGGATCAGAAGAAAGGAAAAGGAATCTTCAACTGAGAATTCAGATCTATTTTTGTAGTGATATATCCAGGTTTTTATAGGTGTGTTCTATTTTTCCAGCTAGAGAGTTTGTCTTGACTAAATTTGAGCATTTAGGGTACTCGTCTGGATTTTCAGACACGTAAACATCTTGATCTGAGCAAGCTCCAGAGCTGCTAGATCACAGGTCCTGGAGAAGTTCTTAACAAGTGGGTAATCTGAGGTATGAATAAAATATGTTTGGGACCTTTCAGATTTCCTGCACATGCACAGGTCATCTGTGCAGCATTTTCAGTGTATTTCTAGTGTATCCCATGTGCTGGATTTACTGCATGTTGCACACATCACTGCCTGGGAATCCTAGAAAGAAAACAAGGATGCTCTGTCTTTTGATATTTCCCTCTGCTTTCTTCCTCTAGAAAGTCATGTTATTAAAAGCTTTAGTTAAAAATTTGCTTTTATGGTTTTACAAATAAACCAATACATAGAAGGGCATATACATTTTTATAGCACATTTATCAGGAACTAGAACTTAGAAGCTCAAAGGCTGCAGATTGGCCTCTACTGGTCCAGAATTATTTTTAGGGGAGAATGTAACACTCTCTTTGTTACTAGGATCAGTCAAGATCTGGCTCTCATCGCACGGGAAATCAACGATGTAGCAGGAGAGATAGATTCAGTGACTTCATCAGGCACTGCCCCCAGTACCACAGTAAGCACTGCTGCCACCACCCCTGGCTCTGCCATAGACACTAGAGAAGAGGTAGGAGATCTTCATGGAGAAATGCATAAGGTTCTTCCTTTTCTTTATTTCTTTTGCTTTTAGCATTTTGCATAGCTTTTTTAGTTACTTCCACTCAACACATATGCATGATCTCTACATTGTTTTTTGATTTAAAGTTCCTTTATGTTTCAATAAACAACCCAGAAATTATTCTGTGACCACCGCTTATCAAAAGGATGCATATTATCTGTCTGTCTCTTTTTTTCCACGAAACACAGGACAAGATAGTTATTTGTTTCTTGCTCGTCTGTAGCCTTAGATACCATTGGATAGTATCTAAGTGCATTTAAAGATACTAGTGTGTATGCACAAATATATATATAAATGTATACATTTAATACTTTGCATAGCTATTCAAAGTAAAGAAAGTCCCTCTTCACGGGTGATGTAAGTTTTATACTGAAATACTTAGGTAACATCAGTTAACATTAACTTTACACTTTCTTTCTTAATAACATTGTCAAAACCTGCCTTGAAATAAGTTTGCCTTGTGCTTCTAATAATTCTTATTTTCTTTGACAATCTCTGCTGTATTGTTCTATGAATATATTGACTAACTTGTTCTCATAACCATCACAGGTCTAATGCTGGTAAACATGTGAATCCGAATTTAAATCATCACTTTCTACCATACTACAATTCATCCTAATATGTTGTAAATGTTTACTGCATTTTTTTCCATAGTTTTCCTTTCAAAAAATTTTTTATTCATTTTTGTGTGCATAAAGTTTGGTTAATACATTATTTTACTGTGTTTAGTATAATACTGTCTTTTTTCTGTGGAAAAAAAGATATAAACAGTGATAAGAAATCTGTGAGTTGGATACTCAGAAAAGTTATAACTGCACTCACATAGATTTGGGGTTTAATTGTCTTGGACTTAGGGGTGAACTTTCAGGAAGTAAAGTGCTCATTTTCTCAGATCCAGTTAGATCACTCTGATTTTTATATTACTAGATAATTATTTTCTTCTTATAAAAATATGGTACAGCGTGTACATACTGCAGGTGGCAGTATCTCCTTTAAGAAGGTACAGGTGTTTCTTTAACACTATACCTAATTTGGAGAAACCCCTAAATTTGATAGTAATGTACTTAATCCTGTAGATAAATTCCATTAATCAAAGGAATCAATTATTCAGTACCATTTTTATAGGTAAATGGTATATGACTTGCCCATAAACAAAATCTGTATGGAGTAGAAAAAAAAAAGGTTTTCTTAAAGAAATTCATTTTTATGAGGCATTTTTACACAAGAGCTGCATCATTTTGTACTATAGAATATAACAAAATGATTTTTAGTTGATAGATTTCTTGTAAACTGTTTCAGAAAGGAAAAAAGAAAACCAGCCTGATTTTTGCATGTATCCAGTAGGTCTCATAAACTGCATTTTTCTTTTCCCCCCCCAGCTGGTTGACCGAGTATTTGATGAAAGTCTCAATTTTAGAAAAATCCCTCCACTAGTGCATGCCAAACCACCAGAGGGGAATGGTCGGCCTAATGGTGCTAGACCTCAGCTAACAGATGCCCTCGATCCCCCAACAATTACCCGAAGAAGGACTTGGAGCAGAGATGAAGTACGTACACAACAGGATTCTCTCTAGCAACGTGTCTTATTTTAAGCTGTTACAATTGTCTCCCCACTTAATATTTTTGACACTATCCTTCCTTTCCTACCTGTAGCAAGTGGCACTAATGCTGGAATTTAATTTGAAAAATGTTCAAATATGACTGTAGATGATACTAATTAGAACTAAAGTACAACTGTTTAAAATTGAAAAAACATTTCAAAATATATGAAATTGTATTTCATTCCCATTAAATTAATGATATCCTTTTAAAAAACTTACTGCAGGTTATGGGGGACAGTTTGCTGTTGTCCTCAGTCTTCCAGTTTTCTCGCAAGATAAGACAATCCATAGACAAAACAGCTGGCAAAATCAGGTGGGTTTTAAAAATGTCATTGTTATTACTGAAAATGTCTACTCTCAGCAGCATTCCTCCAAGTAGAAGATATATGTATAGACACATAGAGCAAATGTTGTCTATTAATTTTTAACATTCAAAAACATTTGGATGAATAATTCTTCCATTATTCCTTGTGTGTATTCACATTATGTGAATTATATTATATACAGTATGGTTACTCTCAAAAGCTGCACCAAATTAACAGCTAAATTTCATTCTGCGGAATTTATTACAAATTATGCAAAAGTTCACAACTTGCTCGAGTTTAATCAATCTCTTAGCACATGGTTTCATTTACTTTAGTAGCTGATTTCAAAAAATGAGCAAATAAATACATGTAGAGAGGTACTTAAGTGTGACCATTCTTTGAAAGTCATTCTAAAAGGCCTTTGAAATTTGGAAATAGAATAAAAATACTACATTAAGTTTTGTTTTGATCAGTATTCTCTGGGAAAATACAGTGACAAGGAACTCTGCTGACCTATATATATATATTTTTTTTCCTTTTAAAGCTGCATCATTGGAACAAGAATCTTGCTTACTTACTGACTTCTTTGTGGTAGGCAGCCAGGATAATAAATATCTTAAAATGCTTCAGAAGCAGTAGATAGTAGATACTTTACTTTTTCATCGTGCTAATTTTTCTTGATGCTTGGCAGTTTCTGATCTGTAAATATGTTGCTAGCACAGCTGTAGTTTACTTAATGTAAAAAAATGGGTTTGGTACAGTCAGTTAAAACAAATCAATGTGTGTGAATTCATTCTGAGAAAAGCAGGTAACTATAAAATCAAGCCTTAAATTTTCCTGATTAAATGTCTGAGCTTAAAAGGTAAGTCAGATACATTGTAATGAATGTGATAATGATGTGACCCATATGGTTATAAATATAAGCATACCTATAGAGATTTTGTATACGTTTAAAGACAGTGACATTGCTTATTTGTATAAAAATACAGTGAAGAAACTTGCATTTATAAGTAATTATTTAGCATATTCCCCAGAGCTGTGATAAAAACTTTGTTTTCCCACTACTCAGAATGGATTTGAATATGTTATTTATAACGGCATGGATATTTTGAATCAAAAAATCAGAAAAAGTAGTTTTAGAACTACTTAGTGTGATGTTCAGATAGAACCAGATTCAAATGCCTGGTTCTTTCCTTTCACCAAATCCTCTTTCTATTTGTAATTTTCTTCAGGATAAGGTCATAGCTTGGGTATTGCTAAGTTACTTTTCTATAATTTACTTTTACTCCTTATTTTGCATAATCAGTTAGGTTCTTTTTGCTGATGTACACAAAGCTACATTATTTTTAAATTTCTGCAGCATTCTTGCCATATATCCTATAACCCATTCTTTGCTAACAAATTATTACAGTGGCTTCTCAGGAAGCAGATACAAGCTTTGTTTTCATTTCTGTCTTTCCTATGTTATAATGACTTTGCGGGAATTTTCAGAAATTATGGAGGGAAGAGCTAAGTAGGCTTTGCAGTGAGAAGACCTACATGGTTTTACCAGTGCTCTACAATGTGAATGTAGTGTTATTAGCTTGCTTTGTTGAAGGCAAGTACTTCTTCAGTCAGGCAAAATAGAGACAAAGCATTCAGGACAGTGCAGGTATTACTCATTGGTCTCTGAAGTTTGCTGTGCATGCTGCGAAGTGCAATGAAATAAAAATGGAGACTGAGTACAACCAAATAACAAAATTCAGGCAGATTTGCCCCAGAAGGTAGGGGAAGGCAAGAGCAGAAGGCAGCAGGCATTTATAAATATGTTATTTAATATAATGAGTATGGTTAGAAGAAGAGCAAAGGAGGCAGAGATGAAGACCATGCAGGAGGTTTAAATGCATTAAACGAAGAATTAAAACAAATGTTCTAAAAAGAAAATAGGCTTTCTAAAATTATAGGAAAACCAAATTGGCCTGTCTGCTTTATAGTAGAAATAATAACATTTTTTAAATTACTAATTTCATTTTTTCCTCTTTTTTTTAAATAAAATTATCTATGGAATGGAAAGCTTTCAAATTGTAAAAGAGAAGTAAGAACACTAGCTCTAAAGGAGAGTAAGAATGAAAACACCAAGTACAGAAGGAAAGGCGTTAATCACATACATAAAGGTAGAAATACTTGAACATGAGCAAGAAGATAAATGAAAAAATATGGACTGTCACAATAACTTTCATATTTTTCCTGCTTGTTCTCTTTACTGCTAAATAAAACCTTATTTTCTATGTTTCTGCTGATTTCCGGTGTGATATAAATGCTATTAAAGTATGGAAAGTATAGCTGCATAAGATTCTCTGTATCCTAAATCCAAATATTTCCAGGAGTTGCTTGGGTTTTTTTGTGCAAGCCTATAAAGGTTTTAACTGGCTCTGCTTTTTATTTATTTATTTTAATTCATCAGAGTTAGGCAAGTTCTAAATTTTGTTACAAGATGGTAACACTGCTTGAGGCCATAAAGTGTTTAATGTTTTCTTTGCTGTAGTTTTGATTACTTCTAAGAGATTTTTTTCCTTCCTCAAGAAGTATGCATTAATGTTTGCCCTTTGTATGCACTGTGCATTAATACACTAAAGCCACTTGCAGAAATGGTCATTTGCCTCAATCCCATGACAGTGTGTCATGAGAGCAGCCCTTGGTCCCAGTGAAACATCTGACAAAAACATGTTCTGAGGCAGCAGTGAGTGAAGACCTGAAAGACAGAGGAAGAGTTAAAGCAGCTTCTGGATGGGCTGTCTGTGGACACCTGTGTACTGTTAAGACAAGACAGGGTACATGTTTTGAAAAACTGGACTTTCTTGACAGTGTAACAACAGAGAGAGGGGTTTTCCATAGGGTTATAAATAACTGGAGAAAGATGAACAGAAATGCAGTACTATGTCTCCCAGCTTACTTTCACATTCTTAGTCTCTATGAGATTCAAGGTAGCATAAATTTCCACTTTTAAAACTGTTTCCTCAGAGACCTACATACAATAATAACTGCTTTAAAATGTGCTGCTTTTTGGTCTTGAGTTAAAATTGATCTGTGTGATCATGGTGTCACTTTAAAAAAAAAACCAAAACCAAACCCTAACCTTAAATATCTGCACTTTTTTTTTTTTTAATAATGTAATGTAGACACTTTAAATTCTTATAGGACAGTGAAAACAAACACTATTTATCACAGCAGAGAATCAAAACATAAGAAAAGGGGAATCTCACAGTATGCTTTGGGGTTTTACAAATAACAGAAATGACTTCTTTAAAAATGTAATAGGAGATACTTATATCATTAAATCGTGTATATACAGTTTGTGTGTTAAGACTTTGCAGTGAAAACTTACATGAAATACATTTTTCTTGTAATTTCCTGAAGTGCTTTATTTTTCAAAAAATTAATATCAAATGCAAATGTAAAAGAGTTACACTTATTTACCACTGTTAATCTTCCTCTTGTGTTTTGCAGTTGTTGTAAAATGCAATGTGAGTAGGGAATTGTCTGGCTACTATAAAATAGTTGGATTTTTTTTTTTATAAGTCTCAGTGCTGGAGGAAAGAATCAGCTGTGTCTTTTCAACACTATAAGAAAGTATTTAGCTACAGAACTTCCATTTTAATGTCAATAATAATGATGTTGCTGAAACCCTGTATGCTTCCCTGAAAATTTAAACTGTAAATTGGATTCTGTCAGTTGTAAATATTTCAGACTTCACTTTTATTCAGTGCTTCCTATGCTGCTTTCTCATATCTTGTTATCTAATCTTTCAGTTTTAGTTTGTTTATTTTTGTCAATTTTAAACATACTATTCTTAAATTTATTTCCTGTAGAATATTATTTAAGGATAAAGACAGAAATTGGGAAGAAATTGAGAACAAGTTGCGAGCTGAAAGTGAAGTTCCTATTGTGAAGACATCAAGCATGGTATGAGGAGTTATCTTTTCTGGGATTGATTGAGCGTCTCATCTAATTTCTAAATAATCAGTAGAGGGGAAAAAGTCTTTAAAAAGTTTTATTTAGACAGTATATTTCAAGAAGAAACCAAATTGTCGTTAACAGTTACTAAGGTTATAAAGAAACAAGAAATTATTCAGGGGACATTCTTAGATTAAGAATGCAATAGAAGGGGTTCAGACTATGCATAGACCATCAGTGCTTTTGTTTAACAGAAGATACAACCTTTAGTGTCACGGTTTAGGGTCTGGGTGGTCCCTTAGACCCATAACAGATACTCTCTGTTAACCCCCCTCCCTCCCAAAAGGGAAAGGGAATAAAGGAGAGAGACTTAGTGATTAAAAAAGGAAACTAGAACAGCTTTAATGAAAATGATAGTAATAAAACTAGAATATTTACAAATACCCCCCTGATGGTAATTACATCTCCATCACCACTGATGCTGTGGAGCAGGCACCAGGGGAATCCCAGACTGGGCCCTGCAGCAGATGGGAGATGTGTTCAGGAGCTGGATTCAGGAACACACCGACTGGGACTGAAGGACAGAGTCCTCCTTGGATGCTCCAAGGAATGAACCAAAAGAGAACCTGAGCCATGCCATGCAAAGCTGGCAGAGTGGTCCAAGAGGGGAGAGGAGCCCAGAAGCTCCCAGAGAGTGAGCAAGCAAGCAAGCTGTAGACCCACCAGATCCCTCTGTTTTGTACCGAATATGAGGTATCTGGGCTGGAATACGTCATTGGTCAGTTTGGGGTCACCTGCCCTGTCTGCTCCTCCCTGCAGGTGCAGCCTTTCACTTTCCTGCACCCCCCAGTG
>JANIJG010003688.1:0-12078 GCA_024611175.1 Megaceryle torquata
TTTTGTTGTTAAGCGATTAATTTGAAATCACAACATTACTAAAAAATCTAGGAAAAAACCAGAAGTTGTGTGCTTTCCTGGCATATATAAAACTAAGTAGTACACTGGGAATATAAATTCACTCAAACACATTTTTTTCAATATAAGCAGGTATGTAGATTTAGCTGGAGGACATAACTGATTTCATATTTACTTGAAAAATACCTTTTTTTTTTTTTTTTAAGTTTTTCTTCAAGATTAAAATCTCACTTCAATCTTGTCAAGCAGATTCACATTAACTCACATGAAACAATAAATGATGAAAAAAAGCATTATAAATGAAGTGATAATGTATAACAATAGGTAGAGTACATTATTTATATTATTTATGAGTAAATAATTAGATTCTCAACCAGTGATTATTATTTTTCTGTACCTCTTTCAGGTGCAGCTATGGTGTCATCAGTAAGACCCAAGGATGTGACTCTTGCCTAAAACTATCCTTTATATAAAATTAAGATTATGGTGTTGTAATCCTGACTAATGTGGAATATAGTGAGAAACATTGCATACCCATAAATATAATACCCTCTCTAAACGCAGAGTATTTCAAGTTGTATCTAGCTGTTGAGATTTTGGTTCACTGGACGTGGAAGCAGTCTTCTTAGACATAACATTTGCTGCTGGCTCAGCATGGGACTGAGATTTTTTTTTTTTGTGTAACACTTCAAAATGAAAATTTTTTTTGTAATTTAAGACTTCTAAATATTTAGTGTTTCAGTAGTTCATGGAATTATATTGCCCTCAGATCTCATATGCCTTAAAAAAGTTGTTGTGTTCTACTACTTCAGTAGCTAGTTGTCAAATGTCTTTGGGATGTGATACAGAATAGAAAATAGAAAACAAACTTCATATTCTTACAGTTAGGTGGTAAAACATACAATAGGGCTGAACTAGAATAATTATAAGTAGTCAGATAACTTATGTATGGACACATGCACTTTGACAAGATCGTCAGTAGACATTAATTTTAGGCTATGCCTCCATGATACATTTGAGTCATGTTTGAACAATAAGCTTAGATGTAGCTAGCCATTACTGTGTTTAAATTAGAAAATACCCAGGTATTTTCAAACACAGCTCTTAGACCATCTATGCAGCTGGTTTCCTCTTTCACCTAAAAAGTGATAGTTAAGAGTCAGCTTATGAAATGTCTTGCATGATTCTATTTGGTCTGACCATCAAATACTGCTATATTAGACTGCATTTTTGACATGACATCTTGAGAATGGACCTCCTTTAATTTGTCTTCTGAAGTTTTACTGTTGTGTAGTTTGGAAGTCATAGATCTAGAAGGCAGTGATCCAAGTTTACTGCACTCAGACAAGAATTGGATTTAGACTTGTAATACTTTTTTTCTTGTAGAGAAACCAGCCTCTTTTAACCAATTTGAGAGGATAGGTAATTCTTGAAAATAGGTTAAGATTACATATTCCTTAAGATTTTTAAACCTAAAATCCACTTAAATTACTGTTTAGACTAGAATAAGCTGGTCCTTAGGCTCTATCATCCATTTTTCAAGAAAAGTAATTTTAGATAGCACCACTTGAAGTACAATATGCTGAAGAACAGTATGGCCATGAATACCAGAACCTGGTCCAGAGTATATAGATACTTGTTTTGGTGTCCAGAATCCTGTTTTCAATTACATTATCACAAACTTACTGTAAAGAAAGTTGCTTTATATTTACATGCTAAAACATCATATCTCATGGTTCGCGTGTTTTTCTTAAGATTATGGCTAGGCATTTTGGATGAAATAAAAAAATCTGAATTGTATATGACTAGGTCCTCCACTTTTGTGCATAATTTTCATTAAAAAAAAAATAAAATCCATAACAAACCTGGATTTTAGTAGTTCAAATATTGACCCATGTGAAAATGAAGAAAAAATAGTGCAGTTCCTTTAGAACTGATGATTCCAATGATTTAAATAAATCATCACAACAATGATATGTCACCAAGGGATACAAAATTTGTCAGGAAAATGCCTTTCTTGAAGCCTTTTAGCATAATAAGCTTTTTGGGGAATGCTCCCAGACAGGATCCTACAAGCAAAAAGAACACTGTTTCCTGCAAGTAAGTGTCATTCTAGTACATTTATGAACATTTCAAAAGACCAATTTACAAATTAAATAATCACTGGCTTTGAGATACTGCAGTATATGTTGAAAAGCAAAAAGTGGGACATAGCAGGGGAATTTCTTGACCTTTTGTTGTTTTACTTTTTAGCTGTTTTAAGAGAAAAAATGAAGTAAATAAATCAGAAAAATTCAGCAAGCCTCCTTTGTCTAGAGAAATCCAACTATATTCAAATCAATTAAAATGTAAAAACTAATTAAAGTGATTGCATTTGGTTCATAAGTTGAACATATGTTTGAGTGGTGTAATATTCTATGACAATTAGCATAAAATAAGTACTCTGTAAAATAGATTTGCCATATACATATGATATCCAACATGTATCCCTTAGCTTTTGTCCATGTCTTCTTAGAGTTTGTATAGTCCTCAAGAGCAACACAAAATACAGGATTTGAAAGAAGGTCTTGGATCATGGACAGACTCCTTTTCTCATGGTGTTGTCACATACTTATTAGCTGTATTTAAAAAATAGTTCTTGACCCCACTAATTTTTGCATGGTTGTTCAAGAAATTCAGTACTGTACAGGCTCTGTATTTTGGGCTAAGTTTAATTAAATTTAATGGTGTATTCATGCTCAGTTCCTTTCAAGGAAACATCCTTTTAAAGTTAAAGAGCTCTTCTCCTTATAAAGCAGTTATCTCTCTTCTCCTTCAGGCAACACTTTTAATAAAAATGCATCTTTTCTACCCTAAGATTTCATCCAGTTTGACTTTAGAAAAAGCAAGCCTTTTTATTTTAAAACCTTGTATACTGAACTGGAATTACCTAGATCACTTCTCCCTTCTTTTCTTCACACATTTATTCATTTGAATAGTGGCTTTTTTTTCTAATCACATTGTATTTTCATGAGTTTGATACTTAATTATCACACCTCAATTCTTAAATTATTCTTGAAGAGAGAATATTTCTTTCCTCTGACCAGAACATGTTGATTTCTTTAAGTATTGGGGAATAAAATAATTCTTCAACAGAATATTGATGTAGACTACTGAAGTATAATATCTGAAATAAGGACACAGCCTTACTGTAGCTGACAGGGCAGTCCATTCTTTACTAAAATTGGGTTCATAATCTCTGCTTACTTAGTTATATACCTGCATTTTGAAAGAGTTTTGAACTACTATAGCTGAAACAGAAAAGTTTGAAATCTTTATGAGAACAAGCACTGCACATGAGTCTGTAGTTGTCAACTCCCCAGTTACAATAAGCAGAAACAGTTGATAGACTGCTGCAAATCTTCAGAGCAGAAGGAAAAAGAAGATGACTGTCTTTGCTATAATCCTAATTCACTTGAAATTACTTCAATATGAAATCAGTTTCCACAGTGGAAACATAAGCAGCTGATGTTGAACGTGAACAATATTAATTTAGATCTAAAAATTGTGTATGCTACAGTGTCCTACAAATATAAGACTTTAATTATTCTCAGACAAATTGCTTAGCTACAGAATAGAATGAATAGTTACAGTGTATTAAACAGTATTTGTCATGAAGAAGTGGAATATAGTACACTGTGGGTAATAGTCTTTTTTTCAGGAAAGAGTAAATCAGTCCCCACTCCTAATGTTGTGTTTGAGGTAAAATATCAAAATAACTCGGTTCACAACAACAATTAAAATTCTTTATAACATGAGAAAGTTGTTTCTCCTGAGATTAAAAAAAAAAAAAAAAAAGATTTATTGCTACTTATCTTCATATGTTTTCTGATTATTTTTCTTACATGCTTGTCAAAAAAGTTAAAATTAACATGATATCCTGATTCATTTGAAGTTCATGCAAGTTTAGTTACTCAGTTGTGAAACATTGGATTTTTTCCTGGCTTCACTGTAGTGTACAGCAACCCTCCTTCTTTCTGTTCTGCAGGTAATTTTGTTTTAAAATGGGGGGGGGGGGGAAAAAAAATCTCTGTATGTATATATCTGTATATCTGCATATTAATTCTACCTGGTGGTAGAATTAAAATGCACTTTGTTTTCCAGGACTGACAAAGCAAGTGATGAGTCTGTTATCATAACAGGCTAATAAACCTAGCTCCTAACATAAACAAATAAGAAAAAAAAAAAAAAAAAAAAAAAAAATTTCTGCTTTATAACACATATACTACCTTAATTTTAATAATGATTTTGCCTTTATTGCATTATATGTTACTATGTCCCGCAGTGTCAACCCTTGAGTTAAGGATTGTTAAATATATAGCTTTATTTATAAAACAATCACAGAATCATAGAATGGTTTGTGTTGGAAGAGACCTTTAAAGGTCATCTAGTCAAATCCCTCTGTAGTAAACAGGGACATCTTTAACTAGATCAGGTTTTTCAGAGCCCTGTCAAGCCTGACTTTGAATGTCTTCAGGGATGGGGCCTCCACCATCTCCCTTGGCAACCTGTTTCAGTGTTCCACTACCCTCATAGTGAAGAACTTCTTCCTAATGTCCAATCGAAATCTACTCTTCTCTAGTTTAAAACCATTGCCCCTTGTCCTGTCACTACATGCCCTTATAAACAGTCCCTCCTCAGCTTTCTTGTAGGTCTCCCAGAGCCTTTTCTTCTCAAGGTTGAACTCCAGTTCTCCCAGCCTGCCTTCATAGAAGAGATGATCCAGCTCTCTGATAATTTTTGTGGTCCTCCTCTGGACCTTCTCCATCAGGTCCATGTCCTTCCTGTGTTGAGGGCTCCAGAGCTGGACATAGTACTCCAGATGAGGTTTCACCAGAGCAGAGTGGAAGAGTCATGTCTCTCGATCTGCTGACCACTCTTCTTTTGATGCAGCCCAGGATACTGTTGGCCTTCTGGGCTTCCAGCTGTATTGTTGACTCATATTCCAGCTTTTTGTCCACCAGTATCCACAAGTCCTTTTCCTCAGTGCTGCTCTCCATCACATCATTCCTTAGCCTGTATTGATAATAAGGATTGTCCCAACCCAGGTTCAGGACCTTGCACTTTGTCTTGTTGAACTTAATGAGGTTCACATGGGCCTGCTTCTCAAGCCTGTACAGGTCCCTCTGGATGACATCACATCCCTCTGGCATAGCAACTGCACCACTCAGCTTGGTGTCACCTGAAGGTGTACTTGGTCCCACTGTCTATATCATTGATGAAGATATTAAACAGCACTGCTCCCATTAAGGACCCCGGGAGGTGACACTTGTCACTTGTCTCCATCTAGACATTGAGCCAAAATATTGCATGGGTACTACTTGTAATTAGAATACTGCCTTTTAGTAGCAATAAAAGTATATCATTAAATTTAAAACTTTCAGGAAACACATTGATTTTGTTAAATATTTTAGAATCCAATGAAAAACAAACAAACAAACAAAGAAACAAATTTAAAAATTTATTCATATTGACAGTTTCTTTTTCTTTACAGCTACTTTGATTAGGTAATTTATTAAAAAAATTATATTGTTTTCTTCAGTGACCTCTTTAAGTGTCTAGACGCATAACAGCTTGCTTAATTTGTTTCTTAAAATTTCTTGTAATTAAATAGTTTATTAATCATCACAGCAACTCCTGTAGAAACTAATGATTTTATGTTCCTTATTTAATAACTTATTTTTTTCTCTCTCTTTTTTTTTTTTTTTTTTTCTTTATTTTTCACTAGAGAAGTATTTGCAATAATGGAAATACTTAGTCACAATTGTTTTTCAAGTTGTGGGGTTTTTGTTGCTTTTTTTTTGAGAAAGGGAAGATAAAAATGAATGTACATGATCAAAAGAACTTGAAATCTGAATCTTTTGAGCAGCTGTAGCTTGATCTTATAAGCTGTACCAGACTTGCCTTTTGCCATACCCTTGTGAGTAATCTCACAGAACTTCAGGACTTTACTTATGATAAAGCATTTGCCAAACTGGCCCTGAGATAGTACAGGAAATTAAAGATTCATAGAATTCCTTATAGTGGAAGTTATAATGCTCTTTCATCATATCTGTGTGATAAGTGACTTTGCTGGCTATGTTCCTGGCATTTCAGTCTTTATTATGTTTTTTTTTTCTGTTCCCTATGTTTGAGATCTGTTACCTGATTTTACCTGGGAATGAAAACCATTTTCTAACAAATCTGAAGTTAAAAAAATATAATGTTTGACAATAATTTTTATATGCTTTATGGAACTTATCTCTCCCCACAGACACATAGGAAGAGTCACTATCTAGACTTCAGTAGCTCACAAGTCTAGTATTTGATATGGAGAATTTCTCTGCTGTGTAGTTATACTAAAGCTTTATATACTTGGTTGTCATTACAAAGGTTAGTAACAATTTGTTGTTTCTTTTGTACATAAGATCACAAATGTTTTTAATGTCATCTCTCCAGTCTCATCAACCAGCATGGAAGCCCTGTTAATCTTGCAAACTTGAGATCCTTAATGAATATTCCTGCTGCTTGTGGTTTATGGTTGGCATGCACTCCCATTTGGCATCAGTCAAAGTATATTTGAGTGTTGCTTGAACTCTTTTCAGAAAAGAAACTCCATTTTTCAAATAAGTTTAAGCTGTTTCTATGTCTTATACAACTAATATTTTACTGACATCTAATTAAACATAAAAGGAAAAATATTTCATTACCTCTCACTTAGAAACCTTTAGTTAGAGTCCCTTACATTCTTACTCTGACAGTAAATAGACTTTCTTAAGGAAGGCATTTACAAGGAACAGGTTAGCTGTATTATCTGTCACTTAGGAAGATGAGATTCTGTGGAGAAAATCATGTTTAATTCATTTCTCTGATTAAATATTGACAAAACTTTTGACATTAATATGTATCTTTAGTGAAGAGAGTTTCTCTGTACTAGAGTACATTCTACAATTCCATTATTTTTAAAGCAATGGAAGAACTTTTGGGTCCAGATTCACAAAGGGATTCTCCTATTAAAGGACTTGGACACATAACTGCTATTAGTCCGAAAGAGAAACAAGCCCATGTAAGGGTAATCAGGGGACAAGATATACTTTGGTTTCTCACACAGACCTTTTAAGGAAGTTAAGATAGAATAAGATAAAAGGAAGAGTACTTGAACGGATAAAAAGTTACTTATAAGACAGGAAACGTGACAAGTGTAAATTATTAGTATTAGCAAAGGAGAACGATCCTTGGCAGAATTCTGTGGAGTTTGTGCAAGGACTTGTCCTGTTTAACATATTGACAAGTGATGTGGAAAAAGAAATTAAAAGATGAGAAATACTGATGACACAGGACTATTCAAGATAACAGCGATGACAGCACACTTGTGGAATAACTGTAGGACATTGTGAGACTGAGGGGTCAGGAAGAAAAATGGCTAAAGAAATTCAGTGTAAATAAAAATTACGTATGTGCTGAAATACGATCCCAAAGTCACATATGAAATGATGGACTCTGATGTGACTGCGACCACAGGAGCAGTAATATGGGATTATGATAATTAGTTTAGTAAAATGTCACTTACTGGTAACGGTTGAAAGACAAGGAAATAGACAGATCCAAAATACTAAAAGGGGACCCTATTGATGAAGCTTTCATAGTCCAGCTCCAAGAGACATTGTGTTCGCAGGCTCTCATCCTGCTGGGGAACTTTAACCACCCTGACATTTGCTGGAAATGTTGCATGTTGAGCTGTAGGCAGTCCAGGAGATTCTTAGAGTACCTGGATGGTAACTTTTTAAAGCAAGTAATAGACATCCATCCCTACCCAAGGGGACATGGCTTTAGACCTAATGGTGACCAATGCAAGTGAACTAGTTGGGGATATCACAATTGGAGGCAGCCTGGGCTGAAGTGAACATGCACTGATTCAGTTCACCGTGCTAAGGGGTATAGGACAGATAAAAAGCAAAGTCAGCACCCTTGTCAGCACCCTTTGTTTTATATTGAAAAAGAACAACAATCTTCATTAGAAGTGAAAATAAAGAGTGGTAATTCCAAAGATTTACTGAAGTTTTTCTCTGCTTTGTGGCTATCATCCTATCTTCCACTCAGAACTGTTAAGGTGATTGTTTCTGATAGTAGGCTTATTCTGTACCAGGTTTTTTAATTCCAGTGAAGTAATATCTGAAAATGTTTGAACATTTAGAACAAAATAGATTGTTGCTAAAAGCTAAGGAAATTATTTCTTTAAAATTCTATAGGTGCAAAAGAAAAATAATATCATGTTCAGAATCATTTTGGTTTGGACAGAGGCAAGTTATCTGAATTTTTGAGGAGTCAAAATTAAAATATCAATTGAATAAAAAGTGACTATTACATAAAGCAAAGATTCCCAGACCTTGAGGGCAATATGTCATTCCCATTGAATCATGCTGTGAAGAAGTGGAAAAATCCAAATTGTCTTCTCCTGACTTCAAACTACTAAGCTAAAAATTTCACCAAAACATAGACCTGGTGCTCCTCTGATGTTAAACTGTTCATCCAAATAAGGCAGCAGAATGGAAGTAAAAACAAGCGATGCCAGCAGGAGGCAAGTTTTGTGAAGTTTGTAACAAACCCTGGCAAAGGAAGTGCTGGTGGTATCATTGCACAGTACATTTTCACAAATATTACAAAATATCTTGCATGGTTCTCTATTGAGCAAGCAGAGCAACTCAGTGGGGCACTGCTGGTTCACAGATTGCAACAGAGTCTAATATGATTCCTGAGCCTCACTGCTGCTCTGTAAATTGCCTTACAAATGATCTCCTTTTTTTTTGAGTTACTGATTATTTAGGGAGTACTATTTTTCATTTTTCTTAGTGGTTTCTCAATAAATGATCTCAAAATTAGAACTAGCTTTCAGCACTTCAGAATCACGATCTAAAAAGACAACAAACCAAACAAAATATAAACCCAAACCAAAACAATACAGGCCCCCCAGCCAAGATAGAATTTTGTAAAAAGACACCCCTGTAGTTACGTGACACATACCTTAGGATGTGTGTTTTTTAAACTAAGTTGAATGTGCTTTATAAATCTGAGTAGAAGACAATACATTGCTACCTTTACTCAATTGTGTCTCCTTCCTCTTTGATTTACCATGACTTCTGCAGACTTGGATAAGATTTTCTCTTCATAAATCTTCAGTAGAGTGTGACAAGATTTTTCAGCCTCAAACACAGATCACGTGCACGGAATCACAGAATGGTTTGGGTTGGAAGGGAACATTCAAGGTTATCCAGTCCACTTCCCCTGAAGGGAGCAGGGACATCTGCAACCAGAGCAGGTTGCCTAGAGCCCCGACCAACCTCACCTGGAATAGTTCCAGGGATAGGGCATCTACCACCTTTCTGGGCCACCTGGGCCAGGGTCTCACAACCCTCAGTGTAAAAAATGTCTTCCTTCTCTCTAGTGTAAATCTCCCTCTTTTTGTTTAAAAGCATCATCCGTTGTCTTATCACAACAGGACATGCTAAAAAGTCTGTCCCCATCTTTCTGACAGGACCCTTTAAGTACTGAAAGACCACAGTAAGGTCTCTGTAGACCATGTCACTAAGAGCCACATCCAATCTTTCCTTAAACATCTCCAGGGGACGGTGACTCCAATACCGCCCTAGGCAGTCCATTCCAGTGTCTAAGCATCCTTTCTGTGAAGAAGTGCTTCCTAAGGTCCAACCTAAACCTCTCCTGGCACAGCTTCAGGCCATGTCCTCCTGTCCTGTCACTAGTTGCCTGGGAGAAGAGCCTTACCCCCACCTAGAGACTGATAAGGTCCCCCCTGAGTCTTCTCCAAGCTGAACAACCCCAGCTCCCTCAGCCTCTCCTCATAAGACTTTCCCTCCAGTCCCTTCACCAGCCTCGTTGCTCTCGTCTGGATCTGCTCCATCACCTCAATATCCTTCTTGAAGTGAGGGGCCCAGAACTGCACACAGTACTCAAGGTGAGGCCTCACCAGTGCTGAGTACAGGGGGAGAATTACATCTGTAGACCTGCTGGCCACACTATTTCTGATACAAGCCAAAATACCATTGGCCTTCCATGGCACCTGGGCACCCTGCTGACTCATGTTCAGCTGGTAATCAACCAGTACTCCAAGTCCCTCTCTGCCAGCAAACTCTCCAGGCACTTATCCCCTAGTCTGTAGCACTGTAGGGGGATTATTGTGGCCAGAGTGTAGGACCCTACACTTGGCCTTGTTGAACCTCATATTACTGGCCTCATCCCATCGACTCAGCCTGTACAGGTCCATCTACAACATCCCCTGACCCTCCAGAAGATCGACACTCCAACTTAGTGTCATCTGCAAATTTACTAAGGGTATACTCAATCCCCTCATCCAGGTCATCAGTAAAGTTGTTGAATAGAACTGGGCCCAGTACTGATCCCTGGGGGACACCACTGGTCACTGGACACCAACTGGGTGCAGCACCTTTCACAACCACTCTCTTTGCCTGGTCGTCCAGCAGGTTTTTAACCCAGTGAAGGGTGCATCTGTCCAAGGCATGAGCTGCCAGCTTTTCCAGGAGGATGCTGTGGGAGACTTTGTTGAAGGCTTTGCTGAAGTCTAGGTGGACTACATCAATAGCACTCCCCTCATCTACCAGATGGGTCACCCAGTCACAGATGAAATCAGATTCCTTAGGCAGGACCTTCCTTTCCTAAACCCATGCTGGATGGGCCTGAGCCCCCGCTTGTCTTGTACATGCCGATTGATGGCACTCAGGATGATCTGCTCCATAACTCCATGGCTTGTCAGGCACTGAGGTCAGACTGACAGGCCTATAGTTTTCCAGATCCTTCCAGACCTTCTTGTGGATGGGCGTGACATTGGCCAACCTTCAGTTTTCAGGGACCTCCCCATTTAGCGAGGACCAAAGAAAAATGATGGACAGCAGCTTAGCCAGCTCTTGTGACAACTTCCAAAGCACTGTATGATGAATTCCATCTGGATCCATAGACTTGTTAGCATCTAAGTGGCACAGCAGGTCACTAACTACTTCCTCCTGGATTTCAGGAGGGATATTCTGCTCCCCATCCCTATCTACAAACCCAGGAGCCCAGTTGCCCTGAGGATAGTCAGTCTTTTTGTTCAAGACTGAGGCAAAGAAGTCATTTAGCACCTTGGACTTTTTCTTGTCTTTCATTAATAGCTTCTCCGCTTCATCCAGTAAGGAATGGAAATTTTCCCTGGCCCTCCTTTTGTTATTAATGTATTTATAAAAACACTTTTTATTATCCTTGACAGATTTGGCCAGATTAAGTTCTAACTGAACTTTTTCATCTCTAATTCTCTTTCTACATGACCTTGCAATATCCTTAAATGCTACCTGGTTCACCTGTCCCTTTGTCCATAGGTGATACATGTTATTTTTCCTGAGTTCTTGCAAAAGCTCCTTACTGAACCAGACTGGTCTTCTACCCCACTGGCTCATTTTTCAGCACAGCCTGCTCCTGTGCCTTCATAATTTCATTCTTAAAGTAAGCCCAGCCTTCTCGGGCCCCTTTGCTTTTGAGGGCTGCTTCACAAGGGACTCTCCAAACCAACATCCTGAGTAGACCAAAGTCAGCCCTCCCAAAGTCCAAGGTAGAGGTTTTACTGATGGCCCTCCTAACTTTACCACATATTGAAAATTCTATTATATCATAGTCACTGTGCCCCAGACAACCTCCAACCACCACATCTTCCACCAGACTTTCCCTGTTTGTGAAGAGTAGGTCTAGGTGGGCATTACCCCTGGTAGGCTTACTTAACATCTGCAACAGGAATTTGTCATCCACACATTTCAGAAACCTCCTGGACTGCCCCCTTTCTGCTGTGTCATACTTCCAGCAGACATCTGGTAGGTTGAAGTCTCCCACAAAAACAAGGGCTAGTGAACGCAAGACATCTCCAAGTTGTTGAAAGAGTATCTCATCAGTGTCTTTATCCTGGTTTGGTGGTCTGTAGCAGACTCCCACCAGGATATCAGCCTCATTGGCCTTCCCCTTTATCCTTATCCATAGACTTTCCAC
>JANIJG010003689.1:1432-14272 GCA_024611175.1 Megaceryle torquata
CCCCATCCCTGGCACCATTGCAGGGGAGGTTGGCCGGGGCTCTGAGCACCCTGCTCTGGTTGCAGATGTCCCTGCAGGGGGGTTGGATGAGATGACCTTCAAAGATGGTTGGATGAGATGACCTTCCCACCCAAACCAGTCCATGATTCCATATCACTGCATCCAGACTGAGTGGCTCAGGGCTTTAGGTTGCATCTGCTCACCACTTCCAGCCCTGAGCAGGCTGCTACCATGGTGGCAAGATGCTGGCTCTGGTTTACTGACAGCTTTTCTCCCAGGAAAGCTCACATCCAAGGTGGGCCTTGCTTGCCCACTGCCTGTGCAAGCCCTTCACACAGTAAACACTGCTCTGCAAATGCAAAGCCCCAAATGAATGAAGATGATATGGATGTAGCTTGGAGGCTTCAGACTTACTTGCAAGTTAACATCATTTCTTGGAGGCAGGTGGGATTGTATCTTCGTGGGCAGCTGGGAGGGGATCCCGGATCCATTAGGCAGCCTTCTTACACTTTAAGGGGGGAGAAAAGAACTGACATAGCAAATGTGAGACAACAAAACTTAGCTGTTTGTTTAGGGAGACTGTAAAGGGGCCATCTCTTGGGCCTGAGGGAGGAAGAGGATTTTCTGGGAAGCAAGAGCCCCATCAGCTTTCATGTCCGTTCTAGGCAGTCCTAGCGTTAGGCAGCTTTGCGGCGCTGCCCTTTAGTCATTTTATGGACCTGGTATTTTAAGGCACCAAAGGGAACGATGATGTTCATTTGACATGGGAGATGATAAAATGCTGAAGTGTTTGTTTGCATGGCCTGGACTGGTAACGTCTACTTCAGAGTGCTCGCTGGTTTATTACCCACTTTCTGATGGAGATTACTGGAAAGAGAGAAACAGCAGAATTATTATCATTTATTTTGTTGCAGTTAGGTTTTCAGGAAGATAGGTGCATAGATGGGGATATAGATATGCCCAAGGAAGTGCAGAGATGAGACAAAAATACGGGATTTGCTTGCCAAAGCTGAATTCCTGCCAGTCTTGGAGTCTCTTCCTGGGACACTTGTTGAAGAACACCAGTGATTTGCTTTAACCGAGTATGACAAGCACTGTCCTGAGGAAAAGTTGGGGGCAGAGGTGAATAGATGGACTCTGTAGGTGATGTGAGCTCCCTTCCAACAGTTCCTCACTGCAGTCATGGAGCAAGCTGGATTTTTTGCATCATGAAGAGAGGGGCATTTGGGAATGGAAGTCTCCCAGTGCACATGGTTGTGAGTAGAAGTACCCAGGCACTTTCAGGAGATGAACAGCAGTGCTGATTTACATATATACTGCACGGTTCCTATAAAGCAGGGTGGCTGGGCAATGTGCTCCTGTGGTACAAAGTGTCTGTTTCTGTAGCTGTGCATTGCTTGAGGGCGTAGGTTAAATTCTGCCTCTAGTTACACACGTGGCTTTGATACAGAAATGGGGAGATGTGAGCTGAGGAGGTGGGGTAGGTGTGCAGCTGAGGGCAGAACACTGTACAGGCTCCCCTCCTTCTGTCCTTCTGTCCTTCCATCTTTCCTTCCTGTTTCTGCACCCTGGAATATTCCCCTCGCCTTCCTTTTCTCTTTTCTGGAAAGACCTCCCGTGGCATTTACTGTGTTTATAGCTTTTTATGGGACTTGCAACTCTGGGGTTTCATTCCCGCTCCATAATCAACATTAATTCTCCTTTTATGGTTTTAAAAAATGTACGTTCTCTACTCTTACAGACTCTGTAAAATGCCATTAGTGTGTCTTGGGATGATCATGTTTTATTTACAGATGTCTTGCTGTTGTAAGCCTCTGTCTTTCTATGGTACAGTTACCAGAAAATGGATTAAAAATTAAATGAACATATTGCTTTGTTTGTTTCTTTTTAATGAAAACTGTTTTCCAATTAGCCTCTTATTTGATCAAAGATTGCATCTGAGTTAATTGAATGGTTTTGCCCAGTCTGTGATTCTTTCTCTGAGATAACTGGGTCAAGTTTTGTTTACATCGTGACCCACGTTATCTCCATGGCAAACCACACTCACACCTCTTTCCCAGGACCAGAGCAGTGCACAGAGATATGTCTGTAAACTAAATTAAATGCACAGCTGTAGGCATAGTTATTTCGTGTCAGCATGGCTCACTTTTTCAAGAGAGTTCTCCCCCCTGCTCCAGCTGACACTCAGTCTTTGGGTTTCATGCTGGATAAACTTTATAGCCTTTGGCAGAGGCAAGAGGTTGCCCACAGCTTGCCTGAGCTGCTCATATATGTCCCTAACAATGTGCGAGTGATGGAGAAGCTCTGCTTTGGACTATCTTTGCTTGAAAAGTTTTTGTTGATCTGCTCGGGTTTTGTCCTGCTCTGGCAGGGGGGTTGGACTCAATAATCTTCAGAGATCCCTTCCAACCCCTGATATTCTGTGAAAAGTCTTGCAGCCATCTTTTAAATGCCGTTGCACCCTGGGCAGTGCTGTGCCACGCTTCAAACCGTTCCTTTTCCAGCCTTCTCCTGATGTTCTTTTCTTCCATCATGGGCTCCTTACTCACTACACAGCTTTGAAAAGGTGAGAATACTTTGCAAGGCATGGCTGATACCAGCTTTGCCCAAAACACTCATCACTGCCAAATGTAGTTACAAACCCAGCATTTGATACCCTCCCACTTGGCACTGGCAGGGCCATTTTTACCAGGGTAAAAACAGTCCAGCTGCTGTGTCTCTAGAAACCATCTCTGGGTGTTCAAGCAATGGCTGCTTTGAACAGGAGTCATTCAAGACTTTTATGCTGTTCCATTGTACAGATTGACTTTAGAATCAGTCTTCCCATCAGCAGCTCTGTAGGTATTATTCACAGCCTGGTGATCTGTGCTAGAAGAGTTTGTCTTCTGGGACAGACTTAGCCACTGAGAAATTGGTACAAAGGTTTGATGACCTCTGGTAAGCAGGAAAGAAGAGATCACCACAGCAATTGTATTTGTGACACGTTGTTATTAACCAGCTTCCTAAGCACTTGTGTGGATATATCGCAGTGAAGTTTCCAGAAGTTGGGCCTTTTTGGCTGCTTATCGGAGGCAGATGCTCTGTCCTCTCCATGAAACGTGCATGGGAACTCCAGTGTCTGTAGATGGCCTGGAATACGTAAACTCCTTATCACACGTATTGCAGTTATTGCTGCTTTTCTCCTTTTAAGTAAAATAGTCCCAAGCAACTGGCTGATTTTTCGGTGTTGTAAGTTACTCTTTTGGCTCTCTGGTGGGAAAATGTACAAATATTAGAATAGTGATGTTCCTGGTGACTGTGACGGTGTTTCCTGACCCATCACAGGCAGATATTCTGCTGGGTTTGTGCAGCTGGGATGAAAATGACATTCACTTGATTTGGTTAGCAATACTAAAATTTATTATTGTCCATGAAAATGATAGCTGGGACATCAGTTACTGATCAACATAAGACCAGGATTCTAGTGGTCTCAGCATAGTTGCAACGTGTGTGAAAACAATGAGTTTTGATGATCCAAGCTGCTTTAGCTGAGAGAGGTGTTCCCTGCACTTAGTGATTCCAGAGTGAATCCACGCGCATCTTCTCTCACGGGCTAGAGAAATGGGTCTGGATAATAAATACCAAAGCTGTGCTGATGTCTTTACTGCCAGCACCA
Organism: Megaceryle torquata; assembly: GCA_024611175.1. Classification (NCBI taxonomy): domain Eukaryota; kingdom Metazoa; phylum Chordata; class Aves; order Coraciiformes; family Cerylidae; genus Megaceryle; species Megaceryle torquata. Next base: position 5,088 of record JANIJG010003689.1, read on the forward strand.
ATTTTTTTCCTTTCTTCTTTGTGGTGTCGCTACCTAGACATCATATCTGACACCCTAGGGCTTCCCTCCTGGCTTCATGATAGGTAACAGCCGAACAATTAATCCAAGAACACTTTGTTCTCAACCTGCTTGGATGGGAAGGTCGGAAACTGTTTCTAATTCTGGGTGTCTTGAATGGAAAGAAGCACTGCTTTGCTGCCACTGCCTCAGCAGCCAAATGAATGTCAAAAATACTGCTATTTTCTGACGTTTACTATGAAAAGCAAAATGTAATATGTACTTTCATAATTAGTACCAGCGGTTTTATTGTGCGTACACCAAGAAGCCCAGGTACAGACTTAGCCCTACCTACGCGGAGGCTGTACAAGACACAGGGCTTAATGGAAATCTTGGCTGTGATGAACAGAATCCGTTACTCAAACGTGAGTGGAGATTGTGTAATTCTGACTGCTGAGGATCCCGGGTAATTCATCGACAGCAGGGATCTTGCTCCAAATTGACACCACGAGAGCAGAGACGAATCTGGCCCAAAGCATCTCTCGAGCGTGTTCCTTTAGCAAATTAATAGGACGTTTTGTCCCCGTTCCCTCTGTGGAGTGCCTTTGCCACTGTGTCTGGCAGCACTCTGCAGGGACACGGCGAGGGTATTTTGCACAGACAATGTCTAGCTTTGCCTTCACGGCTCTTAGGAGAGAATACCTATGATGCCTTTTTGGCCTATATTTCATATTGTTCTGTGTGAATAACAGGCTCCGATGATTGAAATCTACTGCCTGGGATGCGAAATGAATTGTTTGCTTTCTCACAAAACGTTGCGCTTCTCCGTTTCCTTCCCCCTTGCACACACACGCGTGCGCGTCGTGCGTTCACACAGGCACACCGGGCCGTCCTCGCGCAGCAAATTGCTTATACACATGTAAGCAAATATCTTCTCAAATCATCTCTTATCGCCGAGTGGGGTGTGGTGCTTGTTGTTCAAGGGGTTGAGGTTGCCTTTCAATCTGCCAGGGCCAGCCTGACACCAAAAATAAACAGCATAAGCCTGGAACGGTTGTCACAAGGGGCAGAGAGAACTTGTCAGGCAGGAGTGTGTGAGCCGGCAAGATGATAATGTGGCATGACACTTCTGAAATGAGACACCGGTTGCCATGGTGAGGAGTCAGGAGGGACTATCTCTCCAGAGGCTGAAATAAAACATGCTTTAAATGATGTTTGATTAGAATTTAGATCATGTAACTGAGTGGCTGGACCTTTTTTTTTCTCTCTCTCCCCCCTCCCCCCCACCTTTTACTTGCTGTCGTCATCATCTGGGGCTGCTGGTGGAGTTCACTTTGGGAAGAAAGGGCTCTGAGTCCGGAGCAGCTCTGGCTGTAACCTCCCCCCCTTGCTCCACCACTTCCAGCGTGCTGAGAGGTTACTTAGTTCTGTGCCCGGTCAATTATGCTCTTTGCTAACTCTGCTTGCATTTTCCACTTGAGTCCATCATAGTTTAAACCAGTTAAAAATGATTCCCTCTGTTCTGAAAAACAGTTAATCAATAACACCCTGAGAATATTTCTTGTCTTCGGTTGCTTTCCCCAACCAGTCTACTCAGGTTATCCGTCATCTTGTTAATATCTATTAAAAATACAGCCCGTGAAGGCTTATGCACAGTATCCTTCTTGGCTTCCTCCTATGAAAGGAGGATGTGCATGTCTCTGTGTGTGTGTGTCTGCATGGGAACGTCTAAGTGGTAAAAGGAACCCAAACCAGAAAGAATTTAAGAGAAAAATGCGAACCAGTTGTCCTCGTGGCCTTGTGAATGGAATGGGACGGTTAAAAGTAATGTTGGCTTTCTTCGTGGTTTTATTGTAGCACACAATCAATGTATTTTTTGTGTCTTTCCCAGCAGAAAGGGACCATAAAAGAGTGGGTTCTGATGTACAGAACTTTCTAACTCTGTGGTATATCCAGACATTTAAAAAATGTGAAGCAGGTAGCCAACGTCTGGGTGAATCTGCTGGAAAGCAGCAGTCAGCCAATGCTGCTGCTGCCTGGATTCAGACAAAAGCACTCAGCAAAGAAAGGCAAATGCACCAAGTTCTCCTCGTTTCCAGATGACCTGAGGGCCAGCTCTTTATTGATGTACAGCAGCTAGTTTAACTGGTGCTGGTGCACACGGAGTTCCAGGGCCTAAGATTCTCTAGGTGTCATCTCCCATCGGTCGTGAGTGGAAGGTGTTAAAATACGAGTGATGGGGTTTTTTGGTTACTGGAGTGAACTGTGTTTGATGACTCACTGCTGGGAGTCTCTGTGAAGTCTGCGTTGGATAAGTCGATGCAGAAACAGGTGTTATTGGCAAATTTTTGACGGAAAGGCAGAAAGTCAAACGATCGTGGAGACTCTACTATAGCCTGCAGTGGGTGGAGGTCTTTTGTACAATGGTAACACTCCCGTGGAACGGTGAACGGGGGGGGGTGGGTGTAGCTAATAATGATACTCTTACGTACACACGGCAGAAGAGCTTCCCCTTTATCAGCACATTTAAATTGTGGTCATTTGCTTTGGTAATTGAAATAGTTCCACCAGGCCTGTGAACGTGTGACTACAAGTACGTTTTTCTTGGCTATTAAAATCTCTGTTCAGGACCATGCTGATTAGAGTTTCTATTGTGTGTGTTTAGAGGGGAAAAAAAGGACTATATAGTGGCTATGCATGAGGCAGAGTGTATTCTAGGAGTCAGAGGATGCCCTGTAATTTATGAGAGACAAAGAGGTACATTAGATATTGTTAGAATACATAATAATCCTCTGGCAATAATTTATTCAGCTTGCAAGGTTAGGATCTCCATAATTCTTGGCTGCACTCTAATGAAGACTGCTGATGCTTATTATATATTTTTGTGTACATTAGAGGTACGTGTGAATATATGGATACTGTACTTGCCTCCTGCTACCCCACTACTCATGGAGCTGCCAGTGGGACTATATTGTATGGACCATTTGTCTAAATAGTCTAGGAAAGTGCATCAGCTCTATTGGCTTCTTGTCAGCGGTTCTCGGTAACTTTGTGCCCATAAAATCATCTTCTGCAGCTTTAGCCTGCTTTGTGCACGCTGTTAGGTCACCCCTGGCTGCAGGGTGACACAAGTGTCATCAGGAAGTTGTGGCCTTCAGCAGTACATGCTGTCCATCTGTAAATACAGACAAACCAGGTCGTTGTTCCCCTCGAAATTTTAAACTGGGAGCGCAAGCCTGAATAATTTGTTGGTGGGATGGGGTGGTCTGCACGGAGAGGAAAAGAAAGGGGAAGGAGGGAAATCAAAACTTTCCTTCTGCCCAGAACTCAGTGACTTTCCAGAAAACTTTTGCTCCAAAATCAGTTTACGATTCCTCTCCTAAAGTCATTTTCAAGTGATTTATTACCATCTGACAGTCCTCTCCAGCATTTTTGGTGACACTACATGGGTCTTTTGAGCTTTATGTTCAAATTTAATGGTGATCACTGCAACCAAGTGGATGAAAAATATCCATTTCTTCACCACTGTTTCTTGTATTGGCCTCAGGGATTAGAAAAGTAGGTCTTTTATTTAGTTACACTGTCAGCAGCAATTTTGATGTGAGTTCAATTGCTCAGTTTGGAGTTCAAATGTTCTGGTCTGAATACAGCCGCATGGGGTTGTAAAGCATCTTGAAAACTGCTCTGCTGCTTGCCCCATATCTGCATGGAAAACTGCCCAGGGTCATTGCTGGGTCTAAGTACCAAGTATGAGATAGAAGTAAAGCCAGAGAAGAGAGGGAGAGTCCTTTTGGAAGAACTGAGAGTGCATGGGTGAGAACCTTGCTGGAGGCAGCATGGATCTCCCATGGGTGGGTGGGTCATACATCAAGCGTGTGCTGTTATGTTATGGAACCACAACGTGGAGCCAGAATATGGTAGGGCGATGGGAAGAAGTAGGAAGCACGTATCAGATGAAGCAGTGGGCCCTGAGTTCAGTCTTACCCTACGGTAAAAATTCCCAGTTCCTATAGTCCAGAAGGGAGGAAAATGTTCATATTCACCAGGCAATGGAAGTAAACGGGGAGAGAGAACTTGAGGATCTCAGTGCTGAGAGAGCTGGATGAGGTGAAGTGATGCCAACATTGGCAAAATGAGAGGAAAAACATGGTTCTGAAGGGGGAAGCCTCAGCCTCTCTGTTGATGGGTGGTTTTCTCCCGTTAGAGTCTTGCACTCCTGGCACCCTCATCTTATAACCCCTAGGTTTCTCTGCTTAGCCGACTGCAGTGTGTGCTCTGGTCACATCACCCTTAAGAATCAGCGGTAAGGAAGGGGTTAATATAATTTAACTGTAAGGTTGGGGGTTTTTGGTGCATATTAATTAGGTATTGCTCTATTTTATCGCTGTAGTGCACTTTGTACGGCGGTTCTGAATACACTTTAAGTAATGTTTGCTATGCTTCCTGCAGTCTAATCTGCCAAATAATTTAGGTTATCCATGCCATGGAATTTACTCAACGCTGACGTAGAAATTAGCCCTGAAGTGCTGGAAGATCCCAGAGCTGCCGATTATGGTTGTCTGATAAGAGCATAGGCCTATAATGATTTTATAACATGTTTTCATCTAATGGTTCATCTGGTTTTGAAGGCTGTCAGCATTTTGATTGTAGAGATGCACATTATGATCCTCACCACCAGTAAGAATTTTCCCCTAACCTGGTGGCTGCCTGATGCTGAAGATGAAGCTCTTTTTCACCATGGTGCTGCAGGTAGTCAGGAGATGAGAGCTGCAGTCATTTATGATCCTTTTGCAGCTCTGGAGGAGGCAGATGCTGAACGTGGAGGTGTTTGCAGATGCTGAACGTGGAGGTGTTTGCAGGTACAGGGTTTGTGGAGACTCCTCTGTGGATTCCAGCAAGGCCAGGATTTCACCCTCGGTCCAGAGTGGTCCGATCAGACTTTTCTGCCCTGCCCTAAGTGTGGCTACAAGAGCCTGGTCTCTGGTGGCGTAAGTCACTGGGGCTTCTCTGAAGTTGAGTGAGTTATGCCAGTTCAATCTGCCCATAGATCTGTTGAACCTGAGTGCACCTAATCAACTTCTGGGTACCAGGTTCTACAGGATAATTAACAAAAAGCAAAGAAGAAACAATCTGAAGGTTATTATACAGCTTCTTAAGTATTTTCTGTGGAAACAGGTTTGTTGTGGGGTTTTGTTTTTGTTTTTGTTTTTTTTTCTTGAATCAAGCATTAAAACCTACAAGACTCTTCCATGAGGAGTTTTCCAACTTTTTTCTTTTTCCCATAATATTCCATACTCTCATCCTTTCCTCTGGCCAAAGCACGTATGGCTTCGCCACAACATTTGCATGTGCTATTGTAGCACACAGCTCTTCTGATCCCACATCAGGTGTCAAATCTTTAATATGATTTCCTACATGTTTGACTAATCAATGCAGAACATCATCATGAAAGATAATTTTACCCTCTGGCACTTCAGGGACGGGATAATGAGGCCTGGTGTTTTCCATTTTTTTATTCTTCCACAAGAATCTACATTTTTTTAGTCTCAGCTAATTGATTTAAGTTCATGGAGGAAGGGTTTTTTTTTCTCTTTCCCATCCAGTATCTTGGATATTAATGGATTCTAGTGAGCTAGCAGAGCTGTGTGATCAGTATGTTTAGAGATTCAATATACTGCCGTTCTGACCTTTCGGAAGCCAGGGGGAAAACATGAGGCCCAGCATGTTGATCCCACCTGAACACTGACATCTCAAGCAGGTTGGAGCTGCTTGAGCTGCCTGGAGATAGGGACTTCCTGCAAGAAGGGAGGTTTGTTCTCAAAGCATTTGCCAAACATGAGGGGACTTAGTCTCGCAACCCAGGGAGCAGTGGGGAGATTTACGGCCTCGCGCAGGCCATGGTGGAAGGAGGAGGGGTGGAAAATGAGGCTTTCAGCAGAGATCAGGCAGCCAAGCATTGCTCTGAACCCCCTGGTCAGAGAGCATGGCGGAGCCGGGCAGGAGTGACAAACCGCGGACGCAGGCCAGACCGCTCTGCGTCTGTCCCCTGGCTTCACGGGAGAACTGTTGTCCCCGTCCTTTCCAGCAGGCTGGGGAGTCTGGATTTCTTTGGAGGGAAGCTGGGCAGGCTCCTCGCTGATCATCTGGGGAGCTGAAGGAAGGGGACAATGCCCTTTCCAGGAGTAGCTAAATTCCATCCATCTCAGCCAAAATCTATGTTGGTCTAAATGTCCTTCCCTGAGATGGCGTGAACTAGCAAGTGAAAACCTGTTTGACTTCCTGGGGCACTGCTGATAGCACGGTAACACTGATCAGATGCTTCCCAGTCGGTGATATTGTCCCTCTTGGCCACGGATCCACTGGGTTCACTGGATGAGACTTAAAAAGGAGCATATTCCTGCTGCAGCATGTACCTGAGGCTCTAAAAAGTGAGAGCTAGACATGTTTTTATGAATAATCCGTATATTTCTTCTATATTTTACCACCATTAACTAGAGTTATTCTTGTATTATTATTTTTTTTAGGGATGGCAGCAGCTTATGACAGATTTGTTTAGGGTTAGCCCTATTCATAAATTAAGTGGCAGATAAAATTTAATTTTTCTTATAAGAAAAGCCTATAGCTCCTTAAATTGCTCATTTAACATCACTGAAAAGTAATACTCCACTTTAGAATGGACATCGTATTAACTTTAAAAGGCCTATTTAAAGTGACGGTTGTCAGTGAGTGAAAGCCAGATATGGTAATTTCGAGTTACAAATCAGAGTGAGGAAACTGTAGAATGGACAACCTTGTTAACACAAGCGCGACGGAGGAAGCACCGGGGTCAAAGTGCCGGCACGGAAAGGAATAAAGACACAGCACCAAAAATATGTCCTATAATTAGGGCAGCTGTAAGAGTCAAGGTTGAAGATTCTTCACCATGACATGTCTGATATAGAAAAAGTGATAGCCAAGAGTAATCACTTACAGGCACCCAGCCTTAAAGGAGCAGCACTGAACCTACCCCAGCTGGGGAGGGGAGACCTGTGAGACAAAGAACGGGGGGCACGGGGTGACGGGAGCGGTGTGGGTGGGGAAGGGGGAAGGGAGGAGTCGGAAATTTCAAGGGTCAACACTCAAAGGGACCGAAAACTAGAAAAAATTGCTCACTCAGCAGAGAGTTTTTCTGATCATGGTGTGGAACGGTGGTAACTGGGAGAGCGGGATGGGTTCCCCTCTTGCACTGGTGGGGGTATCCCAGGTTTAGATCTGAGTGATGGGGCACAGAATCAGCCCTGGGGGGGACACTGAGGGAGGAAGGTGATAGGAGGAGGCTGAAACAGCCTGTGTTTGTATGTGAACGTCCAGACAGACATCGGCGTGCATCGGTGCACTGGGCAGCAGGAGAACAGAAGCGGGGGAAGGGAGAATTTGTTGGGCACACAACGACACAGTCACTCAGATGGCACAGGAAGGACCCAGACTCTGAGCAGCAGTCAGTCAGGAGGACACACATCCAGCTGGGTGAGCAGCAGAACATCGGATGCACAATTGCTTCTTCCACCTCGGTCTTGATGGAGGGGAGGGATAGAAACCATCTGGGGTCTGGCTCAGACTCGCCAGCTCAGGCTGCAGAGATCTGCCCCTCGTTTGGGTTTGGTAGGTAGTAGAGCAGGAGCTGGACCCAGCGTGCAGCACACTCCACACTTCCCCTGGGAGTCTTCACAGGCCTAGGGCAGCCTTCCTCGGTGTCCTGGCACTGGTGGAGCTGGAGGAGCTGGTGAGACCTGACCTGCGGCGGTTGTTTGGCAGATGGTCTCTTCTCCTGTCTGCAATGCTCAGAGGCTGATCCTTTGCCAGCTAGGTCAGAGTGGAGCAGAGGTGCAAGGAGACATTTCTGTCAGTGGAGAATGTCTCTGTGTAATGATTCCAGCTTCCTGGGAATCCTGTGGGATCTGTGGAAACCTTCCAGGCTTTCTGCCTCCTCTGTGACCCTCCTTGGCAATGGCTGTATAAAAGCCCCAGGAGGCTGTCACAGGAGAAACCTTCTCCTCTTCTGCTGCCTTCTGCTGCCTTTCCTTGGGGAACGATCCAGTCCAGGCAGTTAATGTGGAGTGACACAGGCACATGCTTTTCTTCCTCAATCCCCACCTCCTCCATGGGATCCACTTGAAAGGATAAAGGAGACTGGGGCTGAACTAAGTGTCTTACCCCGCAAACACACCTTTCTCTACATGAAGGTGTACTCCACAAGAGCTGGGGTAATGGGGCTCTGAGCAACCTGCCCTAGGTAGGGATGTCCCTGCTTGGGTAGGGAGGTTGGACCAGATGACCTCTAGAGGTGCCTTCCAGCCTAAAACATTCTGATTCTATGATAATGTAACATAACCCACCTCCAGCTGAGCTTCCTTGTTGTGCATTCGAGAGCCTCTGGTGGTCTCTGGGAGCTGGGCACTACTCAATCTCCACCTCTGTGTTTCTGAAGGACCCACAGCACCTCTCAGGACAAGCCCGTTCCTCGCCTGGGCTGAATCATTTCCTACAATATTTAAAGGTTTATAAGTAACGACAGCGAGCCCTTAAGAGAGGACTCTTTGACCTTGCTTTGGGCTACTGTCTCCCCTCCCATTGCGATCACAGATTTGGTTACCTGATACCAGGTTTTGCCTACCTGCTTGTAGAGCCAAACCTCTCCTCTAGGGCAGGAGGATCCACCCCCCTCTTTGCCCACCTTCGGCATCCAGCGTTGGGTTTGCAGGGTGCTCAGCAAGGGTTTCAGAGGCTGAGGTGAAGCAGCACGGCTCCTTTGCACAAACCCCCTGAGCAGAGCACCGGACGAGGAGTTTTCTGGCAGATCAGAGGCTACGAGTCATTCAGCTTTCCAGGCAGCCCCTTTGTCAGCCAGTTTATTTTGCCTTTGTCTTTGTCAACCTGTACTTGGGGACGCTAATTCGATTTTCCATTGAGAGGTGCGGATATCTATATTATTTTCCTAAAACTCCAGAGAATATTATAAATTTCTTTTTATTGCTTCCAGCCATGTTATTTAAAGTAATTAACCTTAATTTATAAATTTTTATATCAAACTGCCTTTTAACTTTTAGAACTGGCAGGAGAAGTCCATTTCCCAGGGCTCCTAATAGTTCTCCATTTAATCAAAATTCATCCATCAGATTCCAGTGTTAAATCATCTTTTAATTGGGAGT
>JANIJG010003689.1:15134-32703 GCA_024611175.1 Megaceryle torquata
GAGCTGCGTCTCTTTAGCTTGGAGGAGACTGAGGGGTGACCTCATTCATGTTTATAAATATGTAAAAGGTGAGTGTCAGGAGGATGGAGCCAGGCTCTGCTCAGTGACATCCAGTGATAGGACACTGGGAAATGGGTGCAAACTGCAACATGGGAGGTTCCATGTAAACATGAGGAGAAACTTTTCCACAGTGAGGGTGACAGAGCCTGGCCCAGGCTGCCCAGGGAGGTTGTGGAGTCTCCTTCTCTGGAAGGTTGTGAGCATTCACAACCCACCTGAACACGTTCCTATGTCACCTCATGTAGGTGACCCTACTCTGGCAGGGGGGTTGGATCTTTGGAGGTCCCTTCCAACCTCTACCATTCTGTGATTCCGTGAAAAATATAAACTACCAACACGGGTGAGATAAGAAACCAACCCAGGAGTCATAAAAACGAACCGATCGACAGGAACGGCCGATGTTTTTGGAGGGGATCATCCGCCGTGAACCCGCGTGCCTTTTGCATAGGATGTGCTGTTAACTTCTACTGATGTTCACCAGCAAGAGGAGCAGGATCAGACCTTGACGCTTCTTCGTACCCACTGCTGGCTTACCTGGAGATGAATGAGCTGGCGGCTCCGTGCTTGTCCGACGCGCCGCGTGCAATGGGCTCGCTCGGTGCAGCTGAGCTGTCAGGGCAGCGTTACGTTAGCTTGGTATCCTCCCAAAACACTAAAAAGAGCCCAAGGAGAAGAAGTAAATAATGTTGTATGTGAGGTAGTAAAGCCAAGCTTGTCGTTTTTCAAAGAAATGCCTGGAATTAGCGTAAAATTAAATTTGAAACCTTAATCCTCCAAGGGCTGATTCTCAATTTGCAGATCCACAAAACCTCTGCAAATTACCCTACCAATCCTACTGACAGTCTTATAGGAATATGTTATATTGACTGGCCCCAGTCAGCCTCTGCAGGGGAGAGTTCATTGTAAAGTGCCATTGGGAAGAGTAAGGAAAACCAATCTCCCAGGGTTTATGTCTCAGCCCCTTGAACAGTCCCGTAGAATCATTTCAGATATAACTTCGTATAAGAACAATAGGATGGACAAGTGTAAACAGAATTATTAGACAATTATAGTGCTCCTCGGAATAACTATAATGCTGTCCACAGTCATTTTTATGTCTCCATAAACCACCAGCCCTGCAGGATTCTTTTCACCCTCTTGTCGCCCCACGCGCTCCTGGAATAACTTCTCCCACTTAACGTACGCATCGGTGCGGTAATTTGATGTGACAATGATTACGAAATACTCCAGCAGTTTTAATTGACTAGTGTTGAGATCATATCGCCAGAAACAGACAAGATCTTATCTCACGTATGACTTCCAGCCCGCCTGGCTGTTACAATATTTATGTTAATAAGGAGCACAGGCATTAGCCAAGTATTAAGTCCTCAGCTGTGGTAACTACATTTAGAAGCGAACGATAATTTCACAGACTGCTGGCCAGCCTTTCCTTTGAGTGTGGTAGTGATAAAATAAGTAAATAAATAAAGAAAGATTTGGCCGCTCGCTAGGTACAAAATCTACAGAGCGGGTTTTTTTTATGCCTGGAACTTAGATTTCAGGATTTCTTCTGAGAAATATTAGAGTAATTCAGCAGTTAAAAAGCCACCAAAGCTTGATACTGTATCTGAAGAAATTACCATAGAAATCTAAGGCAGTATTATGCCTCTTGTATGCAGAGCAGGCAAACTATTACCTCCTCTTTTGTTGCTGCCGCAAACATTTACTCGGAGAGACCTTATTGTCAATGAATTTTTGACAGAGGTCAAAGTATTTCTGAGTGAAACTGAAAGAGGTCTGGGACTTATATCAAAGAGCTGACAGCATCAACAATAGCGTGTTTACTCATCCCGCGTGCTGGAAAAAATTAATTAAAAGTGTTTGGGAGATGTTTGGAGGCTGCAGAAGCCTTGTGTGCGTTTGGTAATGAGCACGCCGGTCTTTTCGGGCAGAGGGAGCATTGCAGCTGGTGATAGATCTGTAGCCTCAAGATTGTTGAGGTTTCTTTTGGGGGTTATTTAGGAAAAACCCCACAATTTCACTGCCATCTTGAGCTGATTGTCCAAAGGGATGAAATGCAGCCGTCTACAACAAAACATCTGTGAGTCAACCTGTGTTTTTTCACATCTTTGAAAAGGTCCAAAAGTGCAAGTTCCCCAAAACATTTGTTAATTTTACAATATTACACATTCTTCCCAGCTTTAAAATACTCACTCGGGCAAGAAGCGGGTCATCCAAGAAGCCACACAGAAATGTGGTCACTCTCTCGCCTCACTGTTACGTGGCTTGGTGGGATCTTAGTGTGTCCTTAAATGCTGTCCTGCAGAGAAATGAATCCCTCAGAACACTGAAATCAAAGCTCCTATAATTGTTTTTTATTTATTTTTTTTTTATTTTGACTGATGTGCACTCAGGGCTGGCACCTTGCAGTACTTAATGTTCTCCTACTTTTGGGTCTTTTTAATAACAAGGAGAGTTCTCTGTCCTGTTAGGTGGTAATGCTGAAACATCTCAAAAGCTTTACAAACTCTTACAAAAAAAAGATGCTTCAAGATTTAATGGGATGTGGTAACTTTTTTATCGATTTTTTTGAACTTTCCTGTAAAACTGTTGTTGTCTTGGAGAGTTTTATCCACATCCATGGATGTGTGTGTAGGAGGAAAAAAACACTCGTTCTTAATTTGATTGTTTCAGGAATTATTTCAATGAAAGTGATTAATTTTTTTAAGGAGTTCTATTGGTTTCTGGCTTTTCTATGCAGTTTTTCATTAGAGAACTTTTTGTTTTGTGTTGTTTTTCCAAGTAATATTGTATGTGTCTTACAGAGATGGCAACTTAGTAGGATTTATCTCATCGTGAGTCACTGAGGACCTTGGACTCCTACTGGAAAAGTTCAGGTTGTTGGTCACTTGCAATGCTGAGCCTCCCAGGAGCCTCTGAAAAGCAATGCTTTTTCTTTTTTCCATCTACAGACAGTGAGACCGTGGGTAAAACTTCAACATTCTGTATTTTTTTTCCCCTGTAAGACACTGGCTGCTACAGCATTACAATCTTTGTAATGCTCACCAGAAATTTCTCACCGGAAGTGTTCAGTGCTGGGAGATGTGGGTGTTGGCAATGTCCCTGCAAACCAGCAAAATGTAGCCTGTACTTTACCCTGTTCTTCCCTCACATGAATGAAACCACCCTGAAATCAGCTCTTCAGAGCTGTTCCAGACCTGGGCCAGCAGGCTAAGCACCTTGCAGAGTCGTGCCCCAAGTTCAGATAAATCCCATCAGGGATGCAAATTAAAGACTGGCTGGACACTAAAACCTGTGCCTTTCATTTCATGAATATATATATATACACATACACACTTTTAATATTTGGCCACTTAAAATATTCATCAAGTATTTTCATTCTGTTGCTCTTCACTAATGCATTTTTAAACACATTTCTCTCGAATCAGCCCAGTCTCCTCTTTCATGAATCCTTATCTCTGTCCTATGGGCATCTATATCCCTGCCCTAATGTTCTGCTGTACAAGTACTGAGCTGTTCATAACCCTAATCGTACAAAAACAGATGATTCATTACTGAAGTGGATGAAAGAAGGCATTAAATATTGGCATAAAGGAGAAAAAAAGATAAACTGGTACTAGAAGGTTCATCTCTATTAGCTAAAGCGTTTGGGGATGCCACAGAAATAAACCTCAGGTTAGAAATACTGCCCTTGGTTAGGAACCTGCAGTGAGATCCAGGCAAATGAACTTCTGAGCCCTGTTTAAGGGTGGTCTGTCTGCAGGGCTCTGGCTGTGGGATCAGGGCCGAGTGGAGGTGGAACCAGGTACAGTAGTTAAAGGCTTCACAGCGTCACACCGTTGTTAACTGGGGGTGTTCACTGTCATGAAACAACTCAGGAAATACTGAAAACTAAAAAATAAAATCTTGGGGGCTCTTTTGAATTGCAGTGCTGACCTTAGGGCTCATCATCTGTTGGCTTTTCCTGTCAGGTAGGAGGATTAAGGAATTCTTTTTGGGTTTTTTTTAAGGCAAAAGGCAGCTGAATTCACTAGACTGCAAGAGCTGAGGGCATAAGGAGAGGACCAGATCTTGTAAAACTTCTGATTAAACAAACAGAAAAAAGGAGGCAGCAATCTGGCACTGAGGAATTGCACTCCTGTAGAAGGACAGCAGTGAGGTGGAAGGTGATAAATACCAGCACCATTTACTCTCAGGTATGAGCTGGGAGCCGCCCGGGTGGCCGGTAGTGAGACACCCATTGATGCATCAGCCCAAACCTTGAATCATAGAATGTGTTGGGTTGGAAGGGACCTCTAAAGGTCATCTAGTCCAACCCCAAGAAGATGGGCCTTTACCAAACAGCCAGTGGCTGAGCAGGGCAGCAGGTGCTGGGTGGGTGGAGAGGGAAATCAAGCTGCACCCCCAGTAAACCTGCCTGCACTTGCCATCATCAGGACCTGCAGCTGCCAGCAGTTAGCAAGACCCAGGGGAAATAAATGAGGAGCTGAGAGGGTCCCTCTCTCCTTTTTCAGTGGGGTGAGGGGTGTCGGGGCTTTGCTGTGTGCCCTGGAAAGTAGGAGTTGAGCTGCTGTTTTTGCTCCGAGGCTCTGCTGTGATGCCCCTGCCTGTGGCTCATCTGCTGAGGAAGGTAAGGTGCCACTGCTCTCCTCTCTGGGGCTGGGATGTGGTGGGTGAGGTTGTTGCTGTCTCAGGGTGGGTTCCTGGTGTGCAGAGCAGGCTTGTTGTACGGTTGCGTTTGGCTTCTTCTGCTTGGTAGAAAGCAACTGCTGAAGGGCTTGTAGGACCTTGATGTTTTGTTTCTCCTTCTCTGGCTTTTGGGGATGTGCCTGGAGATGTGGGGGCCAGTAGCCTGATGCAGCAGATGGGCCTCTATCTCTGGGCTACCCCTAGGGTAAGGGCCAGAGTCTCCTCTAGCGGAAAAGAGCGATGTGACCTTCCTAGTTGGGAAGCCCCTGAGAGTTCATTTTGCGGAACACGACTGCAGAACACATTTGTGGAACACATTTTTGTTCCCTTTTATCAATCACGTGGTTTCTGAGCAGTGCTTCTCTGGAGCCCATGAAATAACTGTTCCTCAGACACAAATGAGATGTCCCTGGAGAGCCAGGGAATTGGGAAAACACTCCTGAGTGTCAGCTTTTCCTGCTGGCGTCGCGCTCAGCTGCGTGCTGTGATGTAAAGCAGCCCTAAATTATGAGCAAACAAACACAAAGCCCCGTTGTTCTCCATCTCTCTACTGCGTGGGCAGAAACTCATCTGGTAGCCTGTAACCAAATGCCTGGGTGGATGGCAACCAGGGAGGAGGGTCAAACCACTCCTCCCATGGAGATGCTGCTATTTAGTGGATTGTTAAGAGTAATCCAGGGGGTATCGCTCTCTCTTGTTCTCTCCACACGCAAACGGAAAACGTGCAGCGTAATTTTGTGCATTTATTTGGGGTGAGGGATAACGGCCTTCAGAATAAACACCAGCTATCTGTAAAGGAAGCAAAATGCTCTGTCAGTTCTCCTCTGTCCCCCAGCTGCCTGCTGTACCTTTTCCCAAAAAGTGGCAGTGAAGAGGGGAACCGTTACAGAACTAATTTAGCTAAAATTTACACTCCTCGATTTTTGTGCCTCTCCTTTTCCCCCTTCTAGTTTTGTAGCTATGATGCGGTATTGATCCAAAGATCTATAGGATCATACCATGGCTCCAGGTGGGTGGCAGAATTGAGGCTAGGCTTCATTTCCATCTGAATGGTGCAGAAAATAATTCCACTTTCCAGCTTTTATTGCTCAGAACATTGCATTTCTCTCATTGCAGTGTATGGGAATTAGCTCTGGAGGTAGAAATGATTTTTTCTTTTTTTCTTTTTTTTTTTTCCCCCCCTTGATGTAGACTGGAGCAGAAGGATTTGGGAGGAAGTAATGCAAGAAAGCAGACAGCCAGCTCATTGCTGTTTGAATTAGATGCAGCTGGATTGTCCTAATGCAATGGGACTTTTCATCTGGGGTTCATGTGCTGTTTCTGGGGATGGATGGTCCTCAGACTGCACGTTCCCTGTCTGGCTGGGACAGGTTCTTACAGTAGTGCCATGTGTTAAATTGGAGAGAAGGCTGCAGCATCTTGGCTTTGCTCTAGGTGTTGGTGTGAGGAGATGGGTGATGGAAATCAGCAGGACAGCCAAAGGCAGAAATGCCTGCAGCTGGAAAATACCTGGTACCCAGGTGGTCCCTGTGAGCTGCAGTCATTTGGCTGCATCATGGACCCACTTGCACATCTCGAGCTGCCTGGGATGGACTCTTCCTGTGTGTGTAGCACAGCTGGAGCTTGGTCCCCACCAGGGCTCCAGGACCAGCTGGTGTGTTTTCTAGAATGGTTTCAGCCTGTATTAAGCAAGGGTTGTAGGGACCAAAGGGACCTGGTGGCTTTCGGGATGCAGACACGTTGCTTTGAAAGTGATGAAACTGTGTGGATGTGAATTTGTTGGTGGGAGAGAAACCAAGTGACAGTGGAGCAAGAAAGTACCTGTGTGAAGATGCAGACACCTGGTGCTGCAAACTCCAGTTTCCTTTCATGGCACCTTGCTAAAGGGCACAGAAAGGCCACCACCTTTCTAGAGTAGCAGATGATTAAGCTGCTTCTTGTTCAGTCTTGTTCTCCTTCCAAATCATCATCTTGGTTGCAGGGTGGCAAGTTGCCTGGGTTTTTTTTTCCACACCCGAAAGTAAATACGTGTGCATGGCTCAGTGATGGAGGAGTGCAATTGAAATGGTGACCTGTGGTGGACTTCTAACGTGGACATCGTTCAGTTTGTGGTGTGAATTTAGGAAATCAGCAGTAATTTCCCTGCAAGAGAAGGAGGCTGCTACTTGTTCATGAACTTGGCAACCTCAAGTCACACCTCTGCTATTATATCCTGCTGCAAGAGTTTTCAACTGAGTTATTTCCTTCTAAAGGGGGGGGAGGGAAGAAATTGAGCATCATGCTGGGGAAATAGTGTTGCCTGTGCCCAGCCAGGAGAGAAACTAACTGGGAAAAGACTTTCAAAATCCAGTGACATAAACATAGCTCACAGGTAATACCATTAGTGTGCTACGACTGGTTTTAGAAGCATGGATCCTGAGAACTCCTTGTCAGTGCCAATGTCTCAGGCAGGAGTGCGGGGGAGGTAAAATAATGTACATGGGTTTAGGTTAATTTATGAAGGTTCATGTAACACTAACTGGCAAGATGCTAAATGTTTCTCATACGGGAGAGATGCTCTCTGGAGAATACCTGTCCTTATGAAGCATTTACTTCTAGCATAGAATAGATGCTTCTACTACCCGGCGTCACTTTAGTCGTGATGCTTTACATGATAGCAGTGGGATTTTCTTCCCCTTCCCTCCCTTCTCTGCTGCCCACCCAGCTCGTCCCACCTGTCCAAGGTAGTGCCTGGGCAGGTCGCTGGTGGGTGCTCATCACATCAGCACCCTGAGCAGAGCCCAGAGCTCCAGCGCTTCTCGGGCAGGGTATTTGAAATGCACTGAAACTCAGGCTGCAGGATCTGTGCTTTCTGTCAATGACAAGCGGAGCAAATATTGACAGTGCCTCTCAAAGACTCCAGTTACTATTGCTCTTGTTAATTCAGGGCAAAATTTACCCTCGTGCTAAAGACCCCTGTTAAGCCTGTGCTATTGAAACAGCTGGACTTCCCTGGCCTGGTTTTTGCTATGTGGGTAGTTTGGAGAAGAAGGGACAGACCTAAGAAAACCAAGGATATATTCCGGCCATCTCTGGGGCTTTTTTTTTTTGCTTGCTTTTGTTGTTTGTGTGTGTTGCTTTTTTTTATCCCCATGCTGTGCTTTCCTACTTCTGACCTTGTCTTGGACCACTTGTGTGTGCAGCGGTATATGTTGTGTTAATGGGGCTCTGCTCTCGGATAATTATTTATTAAACTCTTCTGTTGCCCTGTGGAAAAGAACTCATTGCAGTGACAGGCTGAGTGGGGTCTGTGGAGCTTTGGCTGTGTTGCTGGCACACTTTGAGTTCACTTTCTGGGCTGAGTCTTAGGCACTGTTGGAGCAGCACTGACAGTGGCTTGCAGTGAATACCTAGGAGTTGTTTCTGCATTGTCTGCCATCCTTGCCCCTTGCTCAGGCTGAAAGCTTTGCTGTACCTGGCAGACTGGGATTTTGGCAACTTGGAATGATGCTAGAGGTTTACAGCACCAGAGACGAGGAATGGCAAACTCATTTCCAGCTTTGCTTCAGCTACCAAATTTTGTAAGGCCTTGAGGGTGTCAAGAAGTGCAAGGGGATGAGTGTCTGGAGGCTTTTCCCCCTCATATTTCTAGTTTGGATCATGTGCATGCCAATGTAAAGAGTTCTCTGCATTAATCTTCCTTGGATACAAAATCCTGTGAAGCTTTCAAATAAATATATATTTTTTTTTTTTTACAGAGAACAAAATAGTCATTTTCCTCCTGAAGTTAGCAGGGTTTTGGGTAATGCTCTGAACATCTATCTCTTTAAAAGACTCCTAGATTTAAAGAAAAAAAAAAAAGGCATGGGAAAAAAAACCTGGATTAAACTGTCACTCATTCACAATCTATCCAGGAAACTCATCCATGCCCCTACAGGTAGCTAGTTATCCCATCAGGAATTTCATATTCTTGTCTGAATCCTGGAACACAAATTGCTCCAGCGCTATGGGTCTGCCTTGATTAGGGTCTGCTGGCACAGATGTCCCCAGCATGGGTTCCCAAAAAGCCTGCTCAAATAACTGCTTCTTTCCCCAAAGGGATCAAAGGTTGAGATGGTCTTTCCAGAGCTTTAGCCAGGCTGTGCAAAGCATCTGCAAAGTTTAATCCCCTCTCCTTTCCTTCCATTCCGTCACCTTTTTTTTTTAAGTATGGTATAAATGGAGTTTAAGGGTTTATCTTTTTTTTTCCCTTTATAGAAAGCAGCTATTACTTGTAAAGAACCGCTAGGAAAGAAAGTGCAGCCTTGTCTTTATCTGAGAGACAGTTGGGTTTTGGCTTCTCTGTCAGAGAATAAAGCCCAGAATACCTCTATACGCTTGTGCAAATATCTAATGTTGACATCTTTTGCCAGCTGCTGTTGTGGCTTCCTTTTCCTTGATGAACAAAATCCTCTTGTGATGTGGCCTCTGAGCGCCATTATAATTAAAAGAATTAAAATTCAATTTGAGCTATTGTCGTTACACAATGCAAAGTTCACCACCACTGAAGGTTGATTTTATTGATTCTGTATTGGGTACTCCACGGAAATAAGTTACCTTGACACAAACATGGTATTGGCGGTAGAAGGCACAAATGGTCCAGCTTCAGTCCTTGCTCACTTTGATTTTATTGTTAGCAGCGCCTTTCACAAAGAAGTTGTGCCAGCATTTCTGTCTTAAAGCACGGTATTTTCAAGATCACTTCAGTGCCAGAATTATCTCCAGCTTAAATAGCAATATAAGATTTTCAACCTTGGCAGAAAAATATATATGAGTGCTTAATGCTGCAGAGTTTGTTACAGTCGCCGCTCTCGGTGTCAGCGAGGAGCCTTCTTTCTTGTAGCTTGAGTGGTCCTCTTTGGCTGCTTTTCTCTTGCACCCTGTACTATTCAGGCTGGCATATATTTAATTTGTTTCTTTATTTTAACAAGCAGTCTTAAGTAAAGTTTATCTGGATTTTCCAAATCTATTTCATTAAGGAACAACCCTTACCATCAAATGTCTCTTTATTCAACACAATTATTTCCAAGAGACTGACTATTGACTTGAAATCAGCTCTTCTGAGTGTAAGGTGCTTTCAAGCACTGACATGAATTGTTCCTGTGCTCTGAAACTATTCTTCTGAGCAGAGCAGCTGTACCATGCTCGATGGATTAATGGTTCACTCAAACATGACAATAGGAAGGTTACAGTTGTGGTCATACAGAGATTGGGTGTGAGAAGTGAAGAAATCTTTCTGAAAGATAGAGAGGAATGTGGATAAGAGCACGGAAAAGCTTCATCTGTGGAGCCTTCTGTTCTACTCTTTATATTGGTGTTCTCAGTCTGGGGGAGAGACAGACATACGTGGTCCTTTCTCTGGAGTGCCTCTTTGCACTGGAGTTGTTACACATACAGTTAACTAGTGACACTCGCCAAGGACTGAATGGAGGTGGGACAGGACTAATGGGCAGCTTGCTTGTCTCTGGGAGGCTCCGTGCCCTGGGGGGATGAACAGAGTAATGAAGGAGCTTCTAAGACTGAACCCCAACATGAGTGACCAGAAGATGTGGTCTGAGTGTGCTTGAGCTTCCTCTCTCCAAGCATGTTACCTTTCCTGCTACACTGGTTTGTCAGTCTTCTCCTTTGTCCAGCCAGTGCGTGGTGACAGATGGCTTAAATCTTCCCCTTGGTAGACGATCTGGCTGGGGGATGCTGTTGCAGGAAGAGCAAAGGGCTGCATTACAAAGGTGCTTGTGTCTGAACATTGCTATAAATGTGTCCCTGTGTCTTCAGGTGGACTTGTGCCAGCGAGGTCAGGGATGTGAGTGAGGTCTCTACTGGGCTACAAGGCTTATTTGGAGCTGGAGCTACCCGGGGCTGAGAAGTTGCACTACCCAGTGTTCCTGGGATGCCGCTGAGCGTGTTGTAGGGCAGGGAACACAACAACTGTTGGCTGTTAATGTCGTGTTCAGCACTTCCCGAGCTGCATCATCTTTGGCTGGGGGGGGGGGGGAGCTGGTTGGGAAGGAAGAGTGTTGTTAGTTGTGACAGAAGCAGCAAACAGCCTGGGCAGACCTTGTGTTATGTGACTGCTGCTCAGCTTATTGCTGCCTCATTAGCAAGGACTTACCTAATTAGCAAGGCAAGCTGTTAATTATGTGTGTATGGCATTACTCAGCTTTAAAAATTGGTATAGCTGTTAAATATTTCAGTGATAAGGAGTTGCCACTAAACTATTTTCTTTCTGTGCACACTTCTTTCATCTGCCGGAACAGAACAAATCGGGAACCGCCGTAACCACCACGGATTCAGGAAAAGTGGCTGAATTTCTCGTGATGGAGGTGGCACTAATGAATAGGAATAATTTCTGAAGAAAATATAAAGGAAAAAACTTGGTAAGGTTAATAAGACAGTAGAACCC
The DNA here is from genome assembly GCA_024611175.1 of Megaceryle torquata. Lineage (NCBI taxonomy): Eukaryota > Metazoa > Chordata > Aves > Coraciiformes > Cerylidae > Megaceryle > Megaceryle torquata. The sequence goes on from JANIJG010003689.1 coordinate 26,305, forward strand.
CTGTGTATTGAATCAGTCTTGGTAAGAGAACAAAAACCATGTGTTTGCTAAAATAACTTTAAAAACAAATAACATTGACTTTCCACACCTAGTGGAGACCAAATTTTCACTTGCTTGCATGCCTGCTCTCCCGGCATGCTCGGACCTGTCACCGTTCCGGCTCTCACCAGGACAGTGTGACTTTGATTTTTGACTGCTGGGCAATCTTTTTCATCAGATGGAGCTGGATCGCAAGGTGGAAATTAGGTGTCCCTGCATCTTCCCACTCCTTCAGCTCACATGAAAATTTTGTGTTGAGGACATGTATCCACTTCCTACTGGCCCCACCGCATGAAGCTTTGATTAGCAATTATTTCTGAGATATTAAAAAACACAATAGATGTTGCCAGGCTCTGGGTTTTCCGTTATGATTATTAAGGGAAAAGAAAGGCTGTGGTTATAACTCGGTAGTTATTTCTTCAGGTCAGAATGTAAATTATTGGTGTAGCTATATGATGTTAAGAGTGTGTATGCTCGTGTAGCAGGTCCTTCCATGTGTTAACTGTTCCTTCATTTGCATTGATTAGTTGGATTCCCATTTGTACTTATTTTTCTTGTGGGGGATAGAATAAACTGAAGTAGACAGTACATGAAACAAGGGGGTTGTGACCTGTTCTTCCAGACACCCATACAGCACATCAGGGTGGTAGCTTCTAAAGTGGTAAGTGTCCATTCTAACTATTTCATGAGGACTCTCGAGTAAGGAAGAATAAACTTCCCAGCACCCAGTTTCTCTTGGGGGTGAAATTAGAGGCGAAGAAGAAATGTTTTGGGCTTGTATCACTGATTGCACTATGGGTTAAAATTCTTATTTGATGGTCAATAAAGATAAATTACACCCCAAACCAGCCGCTGTTGCTGGAGCGAGCTGGCAGTTTGCAGAAGGGGGTATGTGGTATCTTAACGTGCAGTCGGTTGTAAAGGCTCGGGAAAAAAATTTTCAACTGCACATTATCTGAGTGAGCTTCCATATTTTACCATGACACCGACTCCGAGACTCATTTCCCTGGGTTAAGTAGTGTGGGGTGAAGTATCTGCGGCTCTCCTTCTCCCTATCCATCTGCTGCGGTATTCTGGGCATTTAACCTGGAGCGCTTGCTGATGTATGACCAAATCAGAGAAAAGAGGCCGCGCTGTTTAACCCTCTCCCTTTGTAGCTGCACTTAATGAATGTCACACAGGCCCACTATAGAAATGATGGAACATCCATTCTGGCAGCATGAACAGAGCCCACCGTGCAATGATATGGTGAAATATGCTGAAAATATTCACAGGAGCCTGTGAACATAAACCCATGATTATTTTTTTCCCTTAAATCTCAATATTTTAGCTGGTTTCTCCCTCCCCATATAATAAAAGTGCAGTTCCAAGCAGTGTCTACTTCTTTGAGGGGAAGAAAACTCTATTTTCTTTTTAATGTGGCTGTACTGAAATTGCTAACTTATGCTAACCAAAATGTAATTAGGTTGTCCATGCAGGTCTCTTTGTCTTTCTAAAGAATGTCATGTAAGAAAGAGTTCAGGTCTTAATGACTCTTGCCAGTAATTCCTGGGCTAAACTCAGAGGTGATAAAAGCAGGGCTGTGCTGCCTTCTGAAAAAGTTATTTACGTGCAAGTGTGTGCTGTGTGCTGGCCCAGTTCTTCTGCCTTTGCTCATGGAGAGTTGCAACTGGTTGTGAAGAACCTGTGCTCCTTGGTGAGCAAGCACTTAACAGCTTGGAGGCAGGCGTTGAGTGAGCTGGGAGTGGAGCAGCAGGAGCAGAAATTGGAGAATTGTTTTGGTTGGAAGAGACCTCTGGAAGATCATCAAGCCCAGATGTTCCCCCAGCACTGCCAGGGCACCACTGACCCGTGTCCCTCAGCACCACAGGTCCACGGGGGGGCTTGGAAACCCCTCCAGAGATCATGGGGACTCTGCCTGGGACAGCCCTGGAGGGGAAGAAACTGTTCTTCAGCTCCAACCTAAACCTCCCCTGGGGCAACTTGAAGCTGTTTCCTCTTGTCCTGTTACTTTGTCCTTGGAAGAAGAGACTGACCCCACCTGGCTCCAACCTCTGTCAGGGAGCTGTTGAGAACCAGAAGGTCTCCCCTGAGCTCTCTGTAGCTGCCAAGCAGCTTGTCATGAAAAGCAAGAGTCTAATCCTCAATCTTTTTCACCATTTCGTGCATCTTTCTCCACTGAAATACCCCCACTCCCCCCTTTCTGAATACAGGCTACATCTCGCTACTTCTAGTCTCTAAGCTTTGCAGGAGATCTCCTTTTCTCTTGGGACTTTATGTGGTCAGAATTCAGCAGGAGAGAAAATGCAGTGAAACTTGCTTTTGGTCTGAAGGGCTGCACAAAACCTCCTGTGTCAGTTAAGGTTCCTTAAAGCACTGTGATTCATCAGCCTCGTGCAAAAATAAATCAGTTGTCTCTTTTCAGAAAAAGAGAATCCAAACTTTGAAAGCTGGTGGCTAATTACTTTGGCTAGACTCTGCTTCATGCTGGTAGCCAGTGCCCATCAACTGTTCGGTCAAAAACTAAGTACTAAAAATGTGTAATGATTTCCTGCATGTTCCTGTTAAAGTGGATGCTGTGTTCCTGTGATGCTTTTCATAGAATTCCTCCCCAAATAAGAACACTGTCACCCTTGGGTGTCTCGGGGTGCTTTTGTACTTGATGTACTCTTAGTTTACAAAGACTCTGTTTATACCGGAGCAGGGAGACCAAGAGAAGCTTGAAACTCAACTTTTGCTTCTCTGAGATAATCAGCAAACAGTGTGAGTGTGTGAACACGGCGTATGTAAATAAATGGATGAAATACTATCACTGGGACCTTCATTTCACCCAAGCTATTGAATCATCTCATCATAACTGCTTGTTATTAACCAAGTGGCATAATTCCAACTTAAACTTCCCCTTTGTTTACTAGAGGCTTGCTGAAGAGCCAGTGCTGAATGCTTAATTTTCAACCTTCTAACTACGTGTTTTTATAGAAGGACCAAGCAATGTTTAACTCCAAGGTCTAGAGCTGGCTGATGAGCAAATGAGGTGTTGAGCTCAGCTTTATTTTTAAAAGAAAATTTCATGTCTGTATTTTAACAGGTGGGGATGGGGAAATGTGACTAACACGAACCATTTAAATACAGGGTGATGAAAATCCAGAAAGGCAAAATTTCTTTTATTTACACAATCAGTTTAATTCTTTAACTTTCGCAGTTTTTCTCAGGAAGCACAGGACTGAAGGTGTGGCTTATGCTGTTTCCTTCAGTCTATCAAATTAGTAGTGTAGCTCCAATTGGCCCTTAACTTCTATTCTGATGCTGCAGGCAAGGATTTGGCCTGTTAGAACTGTGCAGAGTATCCAAAAGACCATTTTCAGCATTGATGCAAACAAATTCATGCTGACATTAACAGTGCTGTGGGGTCCTGGTTCTTCTGCTGAGTTAAAAAGGGAAAATGCCAATTGTGGAGCCTGTAATAATAGGCTTAGTCAGGTGTTACTTGGATGGAATGTTTTAGTGTTCCTCTTAAATGTCATATAGGATTTGTATCAAGAAGGCTGTAAACAGCCAAGTTTTAGGGATGGGTTGTACGTGGAAAACCTGCTTTCCCACAGCAAGGAACACAGCCCAGGAGCATGGGCAGGGAGTGAGCCTGGCTCTCGGAGGACATACAGGTTGCTTACGAGCTTCTCCGCTGCCTGTGGGCAATTAATTCTCAGTGTGCCAAACTGAAGGGTGGTGTGTGAGGAATAACCCCCCTTTTCTCTAAGCACAACTGCCATAAAAGAGTGGAAGGGGAGCTATCGCTTCTTGTGGTTGTCTTGCTTCATGCAGAACATTTTTTCTGGTGGTTTCCAGGCAATATTCCAGCTTGTCAGATGGAGGCAAGGGAGGTGATGCTTGGCGTGAACCGTCCTCATAGAGAGCTCCAGGCACTCCTGCCCCTCACCAGCCCCCAAAGCTGAGCATTCCTTATGTGATAACTAGAGGCTTAAATAGGAATGATTGCATCGTCTGCTGCTCAGGGCAAGAGCGACTGTGCTCTGGGTGTGAACCTGCTTATGTCTGGTCAGCAACTCAACAGGGGATAATTTTTTACTATTTCTCCCCTTTTTCTTCCCTCTCTTGCTTAATAAAGCAGGGTGGTTCTGCTGTAGGGGAAAAAAAAAAAAGAATGATTTACTTTAGGAACTGGTATAATGGAGCAGGCTCTGCTGGAAGCTTCTGGTGCTTGGTGTTGGTACATGGAGACTCAAAACAGATCTTCCTTCTTTCAGCTTCTGCTAGAGTTCAGAAAAGGTGAAAGCGAGTTGTTAATCATACATGCTGTACATCTTAATATATGTGATAAAATTAGGATGGAAATGTGGATGCGGCTTTGAGGCTGAAGGACTGTGCTTGAAAGAGCAATGACAGCTCCCTCTCCTCCTGGAGCACTGTGAGGGGAGTGAAGCTCCTGATGGAGCCTGGGGCTGCTGACAATTGTCTATTTAAATGAGAAAAGAGTAGTAAAGGCACCTCAATAAATTAATTTAGATGTTTAAATGATGCTGTTAATCCTTTCTGTAAACAGGACGTTAACAACAAGCTGTACCTGCTCTTTCTATTTTCAGATGCTCTCCTCTTGCCTTCCCTCTCCCTTGTGGAGAACCACCAACCTGATTAACATATTTAATGAAGCAGAACCCAGTGCTATCTCTGCACATTACCGCTTCCCCATGGTATATGAGCAACTTCCACATCGCCAGTTATAACCATCCTCCACCCCCTATATCTGTACTTTAAGGACATCGGGCTACACGAGAGGTGGGGATCGGCTTCCCTCGGATTTTTGGGCTCTTAGTCTTCAGAAAAGGGCTTTTCTTTAAGAGTCTTTAACTTTTCTTTCTGAGGACCTCAGTGCTGCCTGTCCTTACCTCCCTGCCCAGGCTCTTCTGGCACAAGCCTCTGTAGGATCAGCAACACCCAGGCTCCCTCCTGGAGCCGCTCGCACCCCGGGCAGCCTTGACAGAATGGGTGCCCCAAGATAAATAGGCACCTTCTGCACGACGCTGAAAATCGAACGGTCCCCGTGCTCATCTGGAGCCGGAGCTGAATGGATTGTCACCAGAGCCTGGGGACAAGGGGAATGAGAAGGGGGGTTATGGGGGCAGCACTGTGGCATTCTGTCCTCCTGCGGCAGAGAGACGGCGTGGGCCCGAGGATCCCCTCGCACGCGGAGCTGGGAGAGCCAAAGCCGCTGCGAGGCGGCATATGGGGCCCCGTGGCGGTGCGCGGGAGGGGGGCAAGAAGAGCTGGGGGAGGGGAGAGCCGCGCATATAAATCATTATTGGCGAACATCTCAGCTCTTGAGCCAGGCTGTCGCTTGCCGCTGCTCGTGGTGCAGCCCAGACATAAATCATAATTCCCCTACAATAGATCCTTTTGCAGCCGCCATCAGGAAAAGTGTGTTGGTTTTATCGATTTTTTGACACCGGGGCCCTGGCAACGGCCGCTCTGAATCATTATGAAATGAAACTGATTAGGAATTCATGGAATACTAAATAAACTTTACGAGCCCGTTGTAAGTTTTTTGATGCATGGGGAGCGGAAAATGAAAACTAATGATATAAAAATTACACAGCGTGCTGAGTATTATTATACTGCTATTGATTTGTTTCAAACTGTACATCAAAATCGAAGTGTGCTGGGTGTGCTTGGCTGCAAGGCTGATGCTCAAAAGCTTTTGAGGTTTTTTTTGGTGTTTTTTTTTTTTTAAATGCTGGCTCCAGCATTTTTTGCCAGCTGGAGAAGGTTAGTGCCACTGTGGAATTGCTCAAGTGCTCTCTGCACCTCCCTCATCTTCTTCAACCACCCTTTGCTTGGTTATCCCTGACTTTATTCTCCCATTTGTGTGCGGACTCTCACGAGACGACAATATATTGGTGAGGATTTTAGCCTTAAGTGGATAACTCCCCACACACGCTTCAGCTCTAGGGAATTTTACTTCTGTTTCTTAATAGCCAACATTGTGAGAGGAGCCCAAGACACTTGACAAACATTTATGCTAAACTGCACAAAGGGATCATTTGTTCTGCCACTAACTGCAGCCACCTCGGGAGTGAAGGATGACAGCTGGTTATAATGCTGCCCATCAGTTTGGGGCAAGAACAGATAACTTATCTTTTTTTTTAACTTTTCTTTCTATAAACAGATGATTTGTAACATGATCATAATAGCCCTGTCCAGACTTAAAATCAGTGGAAATAATGAGTGGAATTGGTGTGATCTATTTGCTTTCTATTTACTATTTTTGACAGCAGAATTTAACAAAATTGGGGGGGGGGGGGGGGGAAAAAGGGTGGGATTATTTAGTGGACGCCTGCAGGAAAA
>JANIJG010003690.1:0-10558 GCA_024611175.1 Megaceryle torquata
GGACTCTCTCCAGTATTTCCCTGTCCCTCTTGAACTGGGGAGCCCAGAACTGGACACAACACTCCAGCTGTGGTCTCCCCAGTGCAGAGTAGAGGGGCAGGAGAACCTCCCTCCACCTGCTGCCCACACTCTTCTTTATGCCCCCCAGGAGACCATTGGCCTTCCTGGCCGCAAGGTCCCATTGCTGTCCCATGGAGAACTCATTGTCCACCAGGACTCCGAGGCTTTTTTCCATGGAGCTGCTTTCCAGCAGGACGACCCCTAATCTGTACTAGTGTCAATAAGCTAGGAAAAGTCTTATTGATCCCCCAGTGGCAATTAATAAGCCTGTGATCGATATCCCCTGGCCCTTTATTGCCAAAGGGTTAACTCGGGCTTACCCTGTCCATTCCCTTCAGAGGTGCTGCAGAGATAAGGAGGCAGCTTGCATGGGCTTCTTCTGGGGAGCAGAGAACCTCAGAAGGAACTGTGTGGGCTCCAAGCAAGGCGCAGGTTTCTCCAGAAGGCAAAAATCCAGCTTGAAACACAGCACAGGTGACCACACCATGGCTCTGTGGCGTGGTGTGGTTTGAGCAGGCCTTTTAAAGCTGGTTTGTTTCATTGTAGCGCAGGCACTCGCAAGCCTCTGAGGAATCAAGAGCCCCCAATGGAGGAAAATGAGCCACCTGAAGCCCTGGTTTAAATATTCAACCCGTTGAGTTGTTTTACCTCGTGACACATGAGGTGTTTGGGGATTTCACAGTTCTGCAGAGAGAGGATGAATAATGTAACCAGATACAGCCCGAGCGCGACAGAAGAGTTGACAGAGCAATCGTGACTGTTCCACATGCGGCAGCTTTGCGTGGAAACTGCCCAGAATGACAGCGAGGAGACCCAGCAGCAGGTTGAGGTATACGTGGGACTGTCTATTGCCCCATACAACTCCCTGAACTTCATTTTGGTGTTCCCAGCTCCACGTCACCCCTTTCGACGCTTAGATGGAGAATGCTAACGTGAGATGAAGGCCTCCTTGGGGAATGCGATTGGGAAACGAAACCTGACCGGTAAGTTCCAGCACACGATGTCTCAGCAACAGCACCTCCAGAGAGGTGAGTGAGATGAGGAAACCCTGAGCCTGGTGGAAGCCTCTTCACCTTGGGGCGTGAGCCCTGTGAAGGCCTCTCCACCTCGGGGGACGGTTTGGGCTGGATGAGCCCAGCCTGGGTTTGAGGCAGGCAGGGGAGGCTGCACGCAGCCTCAGCCAGGAGAGGAGTAAGGGGTGGGGAAGGCAGCCCCGAGGCCGCTCTAGGGACACGGGTGATGGCACCAGGGGGCCCCCGGGCTCGGCGCCGTGCGAGCCCCCCAGGCCGCGGCGGGGCAGGCCACGACCGCCCCCCTCGGTGACACCAACATGGCGCCCGCCTCCCTTTACCCCTTCCCGGGGGTGGTGGCGACGGACGAGCCGCGGCCTCCCCGGCGCCTCCACCCGGGCCGGTGCCGGGGCGAGAGGCCGCGGGGAAGGAGAAGGGGGGACGCGGGAGGGAAGATGGCGCCCGGCAGCGACTGAGGGAGGAGGAGGAGGGATCCGGGCCGGGCCGCGGAGGCCTCCTCCGACACCGCCCCCCTCGTCCTCCGTGCCCAGCTCCGCCCCGTCCCGCCGGGAGGGAGAGCGGCGAGCGAGCCGGAGCCCCGCAGCCGCGCCGCGCCGCCCAGGCAAGGGGCCCCGGGTGCCCGGGAAGCCCCGCAACGGGAACCGGGGCCCCCAGCAGCTCCCGCCACCACCCGCTCCGCTCAACCTCGATCGCGGCGGGGGCTGCTGCGAGCCGGCAGCAGCCCCCCCCCGGGGCCGCCCCCGCAGCCTGGCCGGGGGAGTCGCTGTCGCGTTGCCCGTTGAGCTCCACGGCCTCAGCCCCGGCGGGGGGAGGCGGCTGTCACCCAGGCAGCGGCGGCAGGTGAGTGGCGCCCGGCCGCGCCGCAGCTGGCAGCGGGGCGGGCGGGCGGGAGGGAGGGAGGGAGGGCCGGGGAAGCGGCGGGGGGGAGGCCGGCCGCGGGTGCCCCGCTGCCCCGCCGCGTAGGGCGGGGGTGTGTCTGGCGGGGCCGGTCCCCGCCGCAGCCCCCGGCCTGTGGGGAGGCGCAGCTGTCACGGCGGTGAGGGGGGTGGGGGAAGGACGGAGGGACGGAGGGACTGACGGACTGACGACGGGCACGGGGGACGGCCCGGCCCCCCGCCCCGGGCTGCCATGGCGGCGGGCGGAGCGCGGAGGGGCGCCGCGGCCTCGCCTCCACTCCCCTCGCCCGCCTTCCCTCCCTCCCTCCTTCCCCCGCGGGGGGCTGAGAAGGGCCGCCCCGGGGGGGGGACCCTGCTCGGTGGAGCCCCTCCCGCTTCGGGAGGTTAAATCCCAGCCCTCCCTTTCCTGAATATCCTCCTCCACAACCCTTATTTTTAATAATTTAAAGTTGATTAAAAAAGTGAAAAAAGCAGTTTTCCTCCTCCCCCCACTCTCCCCTTCCCAGCTGGAAGATGGCTGAGGGGAGGCAGCGGCCCCTCGTCTCTCTCTCCCCCCTCCTCCCGACACCCTGGGCAGGGAGGACGATCCGTTTAATAGCGTTTTAGGTGACAGCTCTTTGTCTGCGTGTGTCACCGTGCGTGTGTCCCTGTCCCCCACCCCGGGGTGTGTGTTTGTGACCCCTAAAACCACCCCCCTGCCCCCCCCCTCCAACCCTGGCCTCCTGGTTGTCAGCAGAGGCCACTAAGTTCAGCGCTAAGGCAAAGGGGTTGGTGGGTCAGGGGAGAGCTGGAGGTGGCCCTGAGCTACCGAGTGTTTTTTGGGACCGTCGGAACTGGGTTGTCAAGCAGGATACGTGGGGGACCAGGCTCTTCAGAGGGGTGTCTGTGCTCCAGGCTTCAGGGGGCTCTGCGGGAGCCGGGTAGTGAAGCTGTCGTTCCCCCTTCTCTCTCCTAGCAGAGAGCTTGCCCTAAATTTGCTTCGTTTCTCTCTTAGAGACACGGACCAGCAGCAGATTGCAAATAATCCCAAATACCTGACGGTGCATATGCGAGTGGTAGCCCCGGTTTGTGCAGCGGGAGGGGTGGGGGGGTGGGCGGCTGCAGCCGCTGGAATATGACATTTAGTGGTAGAAAAAAATCTTGTTGCGGAAAGGCTGTTTCCTTCCGATGTAGGTTGCTAGACACTCTCAAGCCCTCCAGTTTCCTAGGTGCGTTTTGACCTTTCAGTGGCTGAGAACTGGGTCGTGCGCTGTTGGGTGATGGATCTCCTGATTTTATTTTGGTTTGGTTTGTTTTGGGTTTTTTTGTTTTTGCACCCGAGAGTGTTTGCAAAGGTGGAAAGGTGCGGAGCGCCGGCCGGGGCTGCTTCTTGCTTCTTCTCAAAGCTTAATCAGTGTACGGTAGATATCAGCTTTTTGCTACCCAAATACGGTTGAGCCCGAATTAAAAAGAGAAAAAAAAAAAAAAAAGAAAAAGGAAAAAAAAGAGTGACACAGCAAAGTGTATTAAAACTGGAAATTTGGACTCGTGTGGGTGGTGCTTGTGCGTTCTTCACCCCTTCTCGTGGCTCGTATTCTGCGTGTTGCTGGTTTAGACTGAAAAAACCCCCAAACCAACAAACCCAAAGACTGTGTGTGTGTGGGCTGGCAGGATATACCTATATATATACGTGTGTGTGTAACATTTGCATGTGTATATATATATAAGGAGTAATATACCTGGCGAGTTCTAGTAGCAAGATGGCAAATGGATACGATGATAAATGTGTTTACTCCTCTGGAAATGCGCTGTCCCATTGCACTTTAGAGCTTGTGATCTTCTGCCCTCTGAATATTGCAGCGAACGCGTATGAGTTCTAAACTCTTCATGAAATCCAGCAGCTTTACTTCAGAGAAAGGAAAAAATACAAGTTGCATCTGGGTGTATACGTAGCCTGTGATGTACCTGTAGCTCTACACTAGGCCTCTTGCAGAGCAGCGAGGAAAGAAACAGTGCAAACTGGGAAAAGATGGATCCAAAGCCACAGATTTGCAGAGAAGCTTGGTAAGAAACAACGTTCTACCCGCAGCTTTGAGGAGCCGTTTTGTGAAGAAAACAATTAAAAGTTCAAGTTGCCACTTAAAGGGGGACAAACAGCTCTCGATGGCAGATAATAAACGGTAGTAACTTTGGCAATACCGTGCCTGGCTGGAAGCCGATGGGCATGATGAAATGGTAAAGCTCCACTTATTTGCTCAAGATGGGTATCTGCCGTTCGAAACGTGTTGCCAAACAGTATGGCAGCTCAAAATCCTCCCTTCCAAAACAAACAGGCTTTCCCACGAGGCGAGTTGGGGGGGGTGGGGTGGGGTTTGGGGTGGAGGGAGGGTGTTCTGCTCTTCCTGACGCTGGCCTTTCCTTCTTATTCGCGACGACTTGGATTTTTCGCCTGCGTTGCTGTTCCCCGAGCCTTGCCCTCTGATAAGGCTCCGACACATGCTCACAACTGCGTGACTAATTCATACAATTAGTCATACGCTTCTTCCACTGGAGATTTATTGGGGCAGTATCGCTGTCATTCTCACGTCGTAAAAGTCGGGGCGGTTGGGAACGCGTGCCCTCCCTTGACTCGTCTCGGGGCTCGTGGCAGGGTTGTCCGGTGGGCTGTAGCAAATATTCGAAGCCTTTTGGATTATTAGGCTTAATTATCTAAGCATAGTTTCAAGGAGCAGATCTGCTGGAGATCAGCACCTTGTCGTTTGCTAATCTAAGGGGGGTAATTTGCATGAGACTTCGCAGGGATTGTCAGAAATAAAGGTGTGAGTCCGACGGCTAAAAATAGCCCGTCTCCTGCATAAATAGTTTGCTGGTTAAAAAAACCCCAGTATATTTTGTATAAGGTAACTATTTATCTGACGAGTTATTCTTGTTTTGCTCGGTTGACTGTGTTTCTTTGAAGCGTGGTTCTTATCTCTTTGATCAAAGAGAAGGAATAAAAAAAAAAAAGAAAAGAAAAAAAAGACTTTAGTTTTTAAAGTTAGATGCTGCCTTTCAAGGCAGGAGTTTAAACAGGAAGGGCTTGGACTAACAGGTAAATATTTTAACCAGATATTCCAAGAAGGCCACCGTGGTGTGTAATACCCCATAACGTGTGGCCACCGCTTCTACACATGGAATTTAATTACAGACAAGCAATTTTTATTGGTGATTCCATGTTATTTATATTGCTGCAGCAGCCAGGAACCCCAGGCACGAGCCGGGTTTACAGCAGGGTAGGAATGACTTGAAAATGGAACAAAAGTGGCCTCTGCTTCCAAAAACTTCCAGGGGTAGAGGAATGGAGTTGTGATGGGTCAGCAGCTGGATGGTGGGGGGAAGCAGCTGGATGGTGGGGGGCAGCAGCAAAGTCAGTAGCCTATCAGCAGCCTAAATAGGGAAGTTTTGGGGTTGTTTTTTTTTAGTAACATTGCAGCGAACTGATGCTTTGTGGGAGGGGGCTGCCTGTTGTCGTGCTGCCGATGCCTGGCTGAGCCCTTTGCCTGCCTGAGCCACCCCTCAGAGCCGTGGTGGGAGAGGGAGGAGTAGCTCTGCTGATGGCTTTGACAACAGCCACGAGCTTTAACCTCTTCCCCTGGCGCAGCAGGATCTGGAATAGGATGTTTGCCCGTAGCTGCAATATTAAAAATTACGGCTTGCTTGTAAATGGCTTCAACTCTTTGCATCCTGAGCCTCACACATGTGAGTCAGGGTGATGTAGAACAGGTTTTTACCACTCCGGCAGCATCTCTGTGTCAATTTGACCATTTGAAACACTGTGTCTTTGCTGTGGGATAAATTCTAAAGCGCTCGGAGGCCTGGGGTAGGTATAAGGGATGTGTCAGCACCAGGCGCTTTTACCTGGGCTCCTGTCATTTACAAAGGAAAAAACACCCAACAAACCAAACAAAAACCAAAAACCCAACGAAACCCAACTGCTGAACTGGTTTGGAGGTTTTTTAAGCCTGAACTAATTTACCTGGCTGGGAATGTAGGTTAGAAACTAGGCTTTGCTTGGCTTTGGGCTAGCGCCAGAGCGCTCCACGGGGAAAACTCCGGCTAAATAGCTTCTGTGCTGATAATCCTGCAATACTGTGCCTACTGTTTCCCCTGAAAAGAGAGGTGGGTTCTCTCACGGTTGACCCAGTTGACTGGGAAGCAATTCCAGTGCGTCTCAGCACGAGGAGCAGCGGGATGTTTCCTTTTGACGCCGTCGGGCGAGCGAGGAGAGAAAAAAAAACCGCGGACGGGTTTTTTGCGTGGTGAGAATCCTCCCCCGAGCGCGTGGGTTGGAGGGATGAGGTTGCGTGGCCTAAACTAGGTAGATTTGTTAACCAGCTTGGGTAAATCTGCAGATAGAGATTCTTAAATCTGTTTAAACCTGGTTTATTCTGTTCCATAAGTGGAGAGAAGCCATCCTGGCAGTCGCGTTTAAACCCGTGCGTGTCCACGCAGAGATTCGCCTCGATGTAGCGAAGCTGCTGCAGGTGGGGGAGTTACAGGAAGGTGATCTAGGAAAGGGAAACAGTTTCTTGAATATCCAAGTCAGCAGTTTGCTGTTTTGTCTTGGTTGGTGAACTCCGCAGTAGCTGTACTTTGCTCTAAGGATCTTCCTCAAGCTGCTCAGAGGAGAGGCTTTTAGATGGGTTTGCGTTTTGCTGCGGGGAGGGAAAGATCCTGAAGTGTTAGGTTGGGTTTTAAACAAGTGGCAGAAACATCCCAGGCAAGGCTGGTCCTGCAACCAGCTATTTTGGAACACAAATCATAAAAATGTCTATTTTGAGCTATTTATGTTTATTTTGTGTTTATTTTTAATTATATATCACGGAGTATGCGATGCAACAAGCTCAAAACAGTCTTTCTTTGGCTTAATTTTCCTCCCTCGTTTTTAACGTGACATCTGAAATCCCGAGGGTCTCGTTTTTGGTTTGGTTTTGTTTTTGTTTTGGTTTGGTTTTTTTTGATTTTCAGAGTGTGAAGACTTCAAAAATAAGGCAACGCGCCAGGCAAGGCAAGAAATAAGCTCGTTTCTTGTATTCCTATGATGAAATTATGAATGAGGAACTGTTTAAAACCCAAATAAATCTGTAGCTTTCCCACATACGTGGAATTCAGATCCTGGTTGTGAAGGGAGGGATAAGTTTAGGTCACCATGCTACCCTGGGATCGAATGGTATTAACTGGTATTGAAATGGTGAAGTGTTGATACCAGTCCTACACTGAATGTTGGTGTTTTCTCCTCTATTTCCCTTTGGAAATTAGAGTCTGGGGAGGGGAGAGAGATTCCAGCCCACGGCACCGTGTCCAGAAGGTTTCAGAACAGTATTTGCTGTTTCAATAATTAAACAGAAAATAAAAAATAAAAAGTAAAGAAAGAAAAAGCAGGTATTATAATAATTCAATACTGTGCTGAGGGTCTAACAATGAAAACCAAATATCTTCTTCTCTTTTCTTTTTCTTTTTTTTTTCCTCTTAACGTTGTGTAACTCAGGAGAGAAAAGCCCTGACTGTTTCAGACCATTAAATCAGATTCGTGTGGAAATGGTACAAGAAATCTTGCAGCTTGAACTGCTTAACTTCTCTTTCTCCTTATTTCTTGTGAATACCATTGTTACTTGTCTTCCATCTCTTTTTCTTCCCGCCCCCAGAGCCCATATTTTGCTTTTAATCTGAAGCTTTGTGCCTGGTTTTATTAAAATACTTCAGAGATCTCAGCTCGAGAGGTGAACTTTTTAGTGGAAGTGCTCGTCAACATCTGTCTTTGAAGTTTGTTTTTCTTTTCTTAACAAAAGTCTGACTAACCTGAAAAGGATTTTGACACATGCTCGCGACCAATTACTTGAAATCCTACTGGAAAATTTGTGCCTGAAAATAAACGACTAGCCAGACTTAAACCTGTTGTACTGGGTGTGTGAGCTTGAGCCCTTTGCTTTTCAAGCGTTTCTTAAATGGGATTGCTGACAAGATGAGTTTTGGGTCTTCCCACTGATTCTGTAAACAGCTGGAACTTATGTTACCTGCTGCTTTTGGGTTTTGTTGGCTTTATTTATTTATTTTTTTTTTACGAGCAGATATTTCCAAGCTGAGCTTTCAAAGAGAAGCTTGGCAGGATGAATTCACCAGACTTTTCCTCCACGCTCCGGTTGCGCTCGGCCGAAAGGTGAATACCAGACCGGTGGGTTTTTAATGATGGAAGATGCCACGTTAAGGTTGAAGGAATGATAACTGGAAAGGTTTATAGCAGAAACATTTCAACCAGGAGCCAATAGATCATGCTGCATTCTTCTACGGCTTGTAAGTGCAAATTTAATAACGAAACCCTGCGCTGGCAGTATCGTTAAGGATGTGAAACTTCAGCGCTAGCAATGTGCTTATCTCTCAACTTCAGCACAAAGTCCCCGTGTGTATTGAAATGTAATTAGCGCGAAGCCTCATTTGCCATTGTACGGATAGTTTAGAAGTTCTTGGGATGGAACTGATGTGTAAAACACCTCTGCTGGCACCTCCAAATGTCTTTTTCAGTGTGGGTTTATGGAATAAGTGAGAGCCGCTGGTGAGGGATCAGGTAAAACCCCACGTTCCCTGGGCCTCTCTGACTCACGGGGTAGGAATACGGACTGAAACTAGCTCTGCCTCTTGCTTTCAAATTAAGGGCATGAAACCCCAGCGTTTTAGTGTATTGAATATAGAATATATTTGTATTTATATAGTTTACAGGCTTCTCTTGGATTCTTTCAGCTGTATTCTCTTGCCTCAGCAAGTGTTTTTCTTTAGGGGTCATTTTTAATTGTTCTTTGTGAAGAAAACTTCTCTGTGAATTTTCCCTGGGCGTCTAAAATAGCATTCCCAGCTTCATATTTTAGTGTAATCAGATTGTCTTCAGTGCGGAATATCCACCGAAGGCGTAGTGGAAGTCGTGAGATCCCAGCACCCCTGACAGCTAAATTAATAGTTACGTCCTTAACCTTTAAAACAGTTTACCCAGTCTTGACAGAGTTGGCACAAAGTTGTGCGTTTTTGAAGATGCAATGGGGATAATCCCTTTGAAGGCCCAAAATAATGGGGGAAAAAAAAAAAAAAGGCAGCTTTAATGAGTTTAAAAATGCCATTGTAAATAGAATTTGGCCTGATTTTAGGCTTTTGTTGTTGTTGGAAACGGAAATGATATTGTATATACAAAGCTTGCTGTATGGAAAATAACTCTCTGGTAAATATACTTTAATCTCATTTCTTTTTCAAATGCAGTGAAAATGGAAAAATAGGCTGCCTAAATTCTATTAATGACATCTGTTTCCATGTGACATAATGTGATCATTTATTTAATATAGGTTTTTGATACTCTGGTGGATAAAATGTTTCAAGACAGCATATCAAAAAAACCCAAACCCAAGCACCGTTTGACCAGAACCCAAACCTGGCAAGTTCCATGAAATCAAAAAGCTCTTTTATTCACTAAGCTGAACATTCAAAAGTTAGGAAAACCAGATGCAAGTGTAATTATAATTTTGTAGCCCCATGATGTTTTTCCATAGATCCTCTGACTTAGTCACTCTATGGGTTGGGCTAACAAAGTGGAACGGATTAAGGTTGCACAGATGATCATAAATCTGTTACTCTATAATATTTTAGTGGTTGGCTTTGCAACCTACTTAATTTTCTTCTAATGTTTTTAGATGATAAGCTGCTTTGTGACATTCATTTTTGCTACGAATGGAGCATCGCTCATAAATCAGCTACTTTTTGTAGTGTCCCCACAAGACAAAGAAATGGTCTTCCAATTTTTATGCTCATTTCTTCAGGCAGATGACACAGAATCGCAACATTTGGATAACATGCCCAAGTCACAGGCTGTTAGTGAAAGGTAAAAGGCACTTTAAAGGTTGTTTTCAAGTACCTGGTGCACTCGACCGCTGTGGTTGTAGCTGTGAATTTATTAAATTGGGTGCAACTTTCCTTGAATTTGCCAGCAAACCTCCAGAGGCTTGGCTCCGGCAGGCTCTGCGTCATTAACATGTAGATCTGATGACAGGCGTCTGATGGCTTTTGTTCTTTAAAGGTTCCCAAACCATGGTCTCTGTACCCTCGTGGTGTGCAGACTGCTTCAAAACGGGGTGTTTTGTGACTTGAAGGCAGCAACTCCTGATGCAGAATGTGAACAAACGACTGTGGGACGCTTGGTGTAAGTGGGTCCTCGTGGTGGTACTTGGGAGTTGTCAACACCTGCAAAGAGCCATAAAATTGGGGGTTGCAAAGTGTGCTTGTGCTTCTGGTTGAGAGCTCTGCGGAGTAGGACCAGAGAGTGCTGGGGGACAACAGGTTCATCGTCAGCCAGCAATGGGACCTTGAGGCTAAGAAGGCCAATGGTCTCCTGGGAGGCATTGAGAAGAGCGTGGGCAGCAGGAAGGAAGTTCTCCTCCCTCTCTGCTGCTTCTGCAGTATTGTGCCCAGTTTTGGGCTCCCCAGTTCAAGAGAGACACAGGGAGCTACTGGAGAGAGTCCAGCAGAGGCTGGGAAGCTGCTGAGGGGCTGGAGCAGCTCTGTGGGCAGGCCAGGCTG
>JANIJG010003691.1:0-34479 GCA_024611175.1 Megaceryle torquata
TTCCATGAACTGTGGTAACAGGATATTATTACATTACAATAGTTTTGGTTGGCTGCTTCTTTCTCCTCATTGTTTTATTGGAAGTATTCATTCAATTGCATGTAAATAGATTTCTTTTACAGCTCTTAATGTAAAATGACTTTTTAATGGTATTTTTGTTGCATCTGCTCCAGTTGATGATTAGGCTTGAGAATAGCAAACTTTCTCTAGCACACTTTCTTGACTTGAGGCTGGTAATGATCCTGGTGCTCAAAGGATGGGACATATGCAAAAGTTGAGATCATCAGCCTGACCTGTATAAGTGCAAGTGTACTATTATGAATGCAAAAAATACATTCTCAGCTGCATGCAAACTGCAATCTCTTAAGCAGCACAGAAGACTATTTCCCTCTGTAATAAATGGGGTCTTAGAGCCTCTGGCAGACTGGACATGATATCACATGACTACGGGTTCACCTCAACCTGATAGGCGAGAGTCTAAATATTTTACTCAGGATATGTGACATTTCCACTCAAGAACATTCACATCCATATATGCAAACCTGGGAATTTTCCCTGCAGGCGAGTTTCTGTGTGCAGGCAAATGCAGAATTTGATAATGCATCTCTGTGCTCACTACTGCTTTTAAAGATGTACACAAACAGTTGTGAACAATCCTAAACTGACAGGCACAAAGAGGTCTGAGGACATGCTGTATGGGTTCAGTCACCCCGTTTTATTTCCTGGTAATATATGCCTAGGAAAGCAGACTCCGTGGCCTCTTCTGTTTACCCTAAAAGGCAGGTAGTCTCCTATTTTCACAGCTTTTCCTTAGGAGCAAGGTCCTGAGCCTTAAGTGGAAATCAAAAAGTCTGTTTCTCATATTTTAAAATTCCACAGTGTGTAGGCTCTCTAGAGTCATTAAGTGATTTTACCCTTTCTTTATTCTAAAGAATATTCTTTACACAAAATTTAACTAATTTCTTTATAAAATTCTCATACAGAGCTTCCCAAAATGTTTAGCAGTGCAATAAACCATTACAGGGATTGCTTTAAGTCATTTGCCTCCAGACAAAATAGATATTTTGGAACATTTTTATTTCTGCTGTCTAATAAATGAAGTGCTACAATTCTAAATATCTGACATCACCATTATTTTTCCATGCTTTACATCCTTCCTAGAGGTTCACCATGACATAAAAAGACAAATTGTTGTAATATTTTCTTCACAAAGGAAAACATTTTTTTTCCTTCAAGTTTGTCTTTCAGAATGACTTACTGTAGGCAGCCTTTTTTATTTTCCCAAGTATGTTTACTTTTATAAAAGATTGACCTCTAATTAGAGGTTAATTCACTGGAGCTGAGAAGTGTTCTGTAATAAATAAGAAATGTGGATTTTTAGACAGATACGCACTGATTGAGTGGACCTTGATCTTAGAGAGCCTAACAGATGGTATTTCTTAGTTTATTTAAATTTTTGATGCTTTTAAATTTGAGCTAATTTATAGTTTCTTTTATTTGTGATTATTCTAAATGAAAACTTGCCAATGTCTTATACTATAGTATAAGCAATCCCCATCATCACCTAGAATACTTTAATTGATGCAGTTGAGAATCACATCAGCTCTTTTCAGAGTGGACACTCCTGCAGCACATCATTATTTCACAACTGACTGAAGTACTCAAGTTTACTGTCTCCAACTGCTAAGTCTGCAGTTTGTACCAAAAGTCCCTGTAGTCTCTGAAGCCATGGCCATCTTGTGGGACATAGATGCTAACGTCTGGGACACATCCTCATGCCTCCTTTGGAAAGAACCCCAGTGTTTATCACTCATCCTCATTTCACTCCACCCCTTGGATGCCATTGCCAGCACTGACTCTGACAGTGTTAAAAGACATTTAATCTGGGATCACCAGCCACTGCTGGCACTAAGACACGAAAGGTCTCTTTGACCTTGAACTCGGGTGAGGGAAACAGACTGTAAAAAAAGTCCATTTCATGATATTGTTGTGTCTTCTCAGTATTGCCATCTAAATGCCAGCAAACCCAAATGTTTTATCTCATACATGGTTCTTGTATCTCTCTGTGAAGACTTATTTCTATGGAGCTCTTTAACTATTCTAGCTGCATCCATTCATTCATCACATACTATGTCACTTATCTTTTAGCTTCTTGAAGCATTACCATCTTAAGACTCATATTGTTTGAGCTGCAAATACATTGGATGCAGTCTTCCTGCTATTGAAAATAAAACTAAGAGTTTGGAAAACACTAAGACCAAGCATGCTTTGTATAAATAATATCATACTATACCAATGATACTATGGAAAAAAAAAAACAAACGCAGAAGTTAACTGAGTGTCAGTGTGTGCTTTGAAAGTCTTGCTTAAAGCAGGCATTATATCATCAAGGCTATAAAATCTCCTCGAAGAGTAGTAGTATTCTTGCATAGGACTCAGGATGCCACCAGCCTTTAGTTTAGGAAATGTAATAGAAAAATATTTGTTACTAATGAATTTTACCCTTGAGAACCCCACTGTAAGTCTGATGCAAGTGCCTGGATGGGTCATTAACCAGGCATCTTTATTTTAACAGTTTGAAAACTCTGCTAGAGTGGAAACACAGGGGAAAAAAAAAATAAAAATGCAAAGCATCGTTCCTGACTTCCAATAATGTTATTTACCAGCCATTGTGCCACCAAAACACCATCCAGATGTTATTGCAGCCCTTTCAGATCTTTATACATACGCCTCAATACAGAGAAACTCAAGCTGAATATGTAACAGAAATTACAAGAGACACCTGCAGCACTCCTTATTCCATTGGAAAATTCTTCAGCTATTCCATCCTGAATTTGTTCATACTATTTAAACGTGGTGCAGCAAAACAATTGCAATCAGAGGTCAGAGCAACACTCTTTGTCAAAATGCACTCTTATTTATTAGAATGTATATGTTGCTCTCTGCTTTGTTGGATTTAATTTCCATGTTAGGGAGTGTTTGTGGTATCCATTCAAATCTTGTACTTCACATCTTAGTATTAAGTTTATTTCTTCTGTCATTGATCAGGAATCTCAGAGTTAAAAGATTCTCTGATCTCAGCAGCACTGTCTCCTCACAGTTGTTGTCTGTATTAGACTCATATCTGAGAGGTACAAAATGCTCTGCTACAGAAGAACACTGATGGTAGAGTTACTTCACCTTTCTCCTCATCAGCTAGGGCTTTTCTCAGGAGAGAGGGACTCCTTCAGTATGTATTCAAACTTACTTTGTAGATTTGAATCTCATTCATACTCCCAGAACACATGTCAAAGCAATCCTTTGAGTCAGACACAGAGCTGCGCATAGTGTCCCTCCCTGCAGATCCAGGAGAGAGCTGTGATATCCCACAGCCTCCCAGGGGACAGCTTGCAGCACTGAAGTGATGCTCCCCGCCTGCTGGAGTTTCACAGCCATCCGAAACCCAGTGAGAGCAGCAGTGTAAACACAGCCCACTCATCCATCCTACACCAGGCTAGCACAGTCAGCTATCTGTGTGCCTGCGCACATCCTTACTCAATACTGTGCACACTGTTCACAGGGGTAAAAGCAAGCGATACAGCAACAGGCCAGAAAGAGCACAGCTGAGTTCAGGAGATGGAGAATTGTGCTGCATCTGGCTTCAGACCTCAAGTAGTGGAGGTAACACCCTGGTGGTGAAGTTAATGAAAGACACAAATTCCTCTTCCTTCAATTGATTACTGTACAGTCTCCTCACTACACTCCAAAACAGGATACAAACATTTCAGCACACCAAGGGCTTAATTGAGAACATAAAATATACCTGAAAAAGGTAAATTGAGACCTGTCTGCCATAAATGGATGCTGGGTAGAATCTAATTGCAGAGAAACATAACTCAAGGGGAGAGAATTCTGTATCTACATTTAGTCTGACCAAGGAGTTTGGAATTTAGACCCATCAGATAGAATGGAGAAGGAGCTGTATCAGATTTAACTTAAAATGGTCCATCAAGAGAGAGGTAATTAGGTTAGGCTGCCTACCACTCATTTCACTGGGATCACAAATCTACTCTAGGTCATACCTTGCTGTCAATGAGAGGATCATGGAGCATACAGCTCTATGAAGAGATGGCAGTATACAGAGACATAAAACAACAGAGCCCTTGACTAGAGCAAATCCTGAAATACTCTAAAAAAGACACTCATAGTCTACCTTTCAAAGATAGATAGTAATACCCTTCCCTTCTCTAATATCTTCATTAGTCTTTACCTGTGACTCTTGCTACCCAGGTCTCAGCTACACAGACGTATCAAGTTGGGTTTGTCCTCCCCAGCATTTTCCCATTTGTAACCATTACATTTGATATTTTAAAGAACTCAAAACAGAATCATAACGAACAATCTGGTTTAAATGCAGTAGTGGAAACAACATAGAACAAATGGTTGTGACTGCTGTGGCCAGCCTAAGCAAATGCCTGTCTTTCAGCAGCCATCCAACCACCTACACATGGGCAAGTAGGCTTCAGTCTGCCTCCTAGGAAGTTCTGGGTGAATTTTTGTCTCATCCTCTGCTGCAGCAGTTTCTTAGATATTTGTTGTTCCCTTTTTTCCCCTCACCTAAAATCTCCTATTTACATGTGTGAGCTCAACAACAAAATAGGGCTTAGTCAGAGCCAGCCCTTGCAGGGGAATAAACCCCTTTGCCTGCTGAACAGGGGATCTGCCTATTCCATCTTCAGCATAACGTGCAGTGTGGCTGTCATAAAAAGAGCCTGGTAACAAATCTACAGGCAGAACATGCAGTATTACAAACAGCTCCACAAAATTCACTGTTTCTAAAAGCTTATAGTCTAACACAAATACATACCTGACCCATCATTCTTGATGTCCAGTGTTCCAAATGTCATCTTTGGGAAAGTCGACAGAGGATAATAAGCAGTAAAAAGAAATCACTACACATCCAAACATTTCCAAAAGCAGTTTGTTGGTGCTGAAAGCAGCTGTAGGTACTTTTATGTGCTTTGTGGTGTCTCTGTGGTGCTAGGGCCCATGTGCTGTAAATCACAGCATGAGATTAACTAATGAGCTAATCAGAACACATACTTCCTTTACATTCACAGGACCATGGACCTAACCAGTGCCTCTATGGTCCAAAGTCCTGCAAAAAAATCATACCCTGTAGGGAGTTACTTTTCTATAAGCATGTAGAGCAATTGCTTTGTAGCCAGAATCTCTGACTTGAAAATGAGTTTTTCTTGTCATTTCATCATTCCTTTTATTAGGACACACACTGCTTCTTGTCCCAGGAGGCAAAGTCATGCATTCACTAGAGGTGACCTTCTGGGAGTGACCGCATTTTCTTATCTATCATTTGTAATTGGGAGCCTGCCCGCTGTTTTACAGGAAAAAAAAGCATTCATCATTCAGAAGAGAGTCTTATTATACTTATATTAAACTATCTTAATAACATGTAAGGGGGGGCAACAGAGATAGCAGATAATGTCCTCAGCTGAAAGGTGGGGAGCTGAACCTGATTGCAACCCAACCACTTGTAGGGTGAAACTTTACCACTGAAACACACAACTTGAGAGACTTGGCTCTCAGGACAAGCAGCTACATATCTCTATGCTGTCTAGGCGTTTTGACCATAATGACAAGTGAATGACATTATCTGGTGATGATCACACTTTCTCTAGACAAATCTGAGCACTTGGATGAACATTAAGCTAATTTGATACCCATTGATTGAGGATGAGGCTAGAGACAGTCATCTAGTTTCTCTGCGCTTCAGCTTTCCATTTGTAAAATGGATATAATATTACTTCAGGGGTGATGCAAGGACAAATGAATTCAAATTTGCAAAGGTCTTCATAACTGTTACTGATGGGAACAGGAACAAGTCTAATACATCTGTGATCCTGATCAGGACAGCACACAGCGCAGCCTTCTCTGTAACAACTCATTCTGTATGCTTCAAAGTGCTCTGTGCCCAGGGGATAGGCTATAGCCCCATAAGCCCCACCAGAAAATAAATATCTAAGAGTTCTTCTTTATGCATGATTCTGTCTTTTTTTTTTTTTTTTCCTAATGCTGTATGTACAACTATACCTGAGAGCTACAGATACAGGTAACTCCAAAAAACACAGCCACCTTTATTGTATAGCACAAGGTGATCTTGAATTTAATCTCTGGTGCTACCTTAATCTCTGGTGCTACCTTAATCCAGCAAACCATTACAGTTCACATCATTGCATGCTGGGGTTCTCCATCTAGTTAAGTTTTCCAATTAAAATTAGACTATATTCCTAGCAAGTGGTAGAAAATACATCCATATTTACAGGTCAGTTTACTCATTCTCATGAAGCTTGGATAATGCAATTTACCTCCTGCCCTCCTGAAATAATATTTAGCATCCAAATAACACCACCCTTCCAAGTGAAAAGACAAATAAGGTAAATATATCAACATATAGATACATAAACTTGCCTATAAGAATCTCTGTTATTAGGTCAGTGGTAACCTACCTACTTCACTGTATTTTCGTGGTATGTAAAGATCCTTAATTTACACTTAAATCTGCACAGAATGAATCAAGAATTAATTCCTACCAATAACTGGGCAACTCTAAAGCAGGAATTATTTCAGCGATTTCAGGGGAGATGTCCTGAGCTGCACCAGCTGATGCATCAACTCACTGCAGTTACTTATGGTTGTAAAACTGCTGAATGAAAGGCTCCAGAGGAAAATGTCCCAGCACATTACTGAATTATTTCAAAAGCAGCACTGTAAATCAGCAAGGCTGAATATTTGCACTGGATTTTAGACTGGGCAGATTCTTTCCTTTGGGTTAGTTCATTGGTGCCAGGGAACAGCTGGGGTGTGACTGCTCTGTGAGTTGACACTTTTTGGAAAAGCATCTTATATGCTGCAGATAACATTGCTCTGTACCTAGGCTTTCTAATAACCACATTTGCTTTGCAAAGATATATGAGAGCTATAAACAGTAATAATACCTGCAGGTTCAGCTTTTATTATTTTTCCTTCATTTCAAAGCAAACTCAAGTATATGAGTATATACAGGAGGCAGTAAAAATGGGGACCAGCATACATGAAGCTCTTACAGATCAAATTAATAAATTTGTGTAAATCTATGCTTACAGTGTTATGCTGATGTATGCAGATTTCTTTTGTTCATTTATGAAGCTGCCAGGTTACGTATTGGTATCCAAACTAGTGTGTCATCCCCCATCAGGCATTATTGATTTGCTTGTGTGAATGTTGCAGTTTAAATCCAGGCAGCTGCAGTGATGCTCACATCTGGTTACTCCAGAGCATAGACTTCATTTTGAACTTCTGTCTCAACAATGTCTTGTCACCACAGCACTCACCTGTTGGCTATCATGACCGATGCCACCTTGAAACATCCCAGCAGAGGAGGAAAAATACAGCTGTGCGTTGGTGGCAGGAAGAGAATGGCAGGAGGTGGGTGGGATGAGATGTCTTGCTGAGAGATCCATGATTTTCAAAGACTCTGGTTGGAGAGAAGTCAGGATATTACATTGGGGATGAGCAAGAGAAGAGAGTGTTGATGGCAAGAACAGGAGGGGAGACACTGGGGAGTTTAGGAAGCTGTTGGCAGAGGAGGGCTGGGAGGGGTGAGTGGGATTTTTGAGGGAAGCAGATGAAGGGTTTGGAAACGAGGCATAGCCCTTCCCCATTTCCAGATCATCTCTTCCTTCCCCACTGTCCCAGACATGGGATGTTTCATGCTGTTCTAGCCTGAGCTGGCACCCTCTGGGGAACTGGGGGAAAGGACACAGCCCAGAGGGGACAAAACCCCAGAGATTTCTGTTCCTGCTGCCAGGAAGGATGGGAAAAAGGATGAAGCCAGTGCTGACAGCACTGATGAGAGCCTCCCACTCCTCCCTACCTTCTCCCTTGTCAGAGGGTGGCTGGATCTGAGAGCAGGGCTGAGTCTTTCCATACCTCCCTGCAGCCCCTTCCCCACAGCCCTGGATGAGGAAAAGTGTCCCCTGCAGCCTGCCAGGCCTGGATCCTGCCTCCTTTGTCCAAGCTTTGGACCAGCTCTGTTCTCAGTCCAATCTCAAAATATTATATTCAGAATTACATAAGTGAATTCATGTCTAATTTAGCCTAACCTCATCAATGATTAAACAATTAAACTTATTATTGCTATTCTATCTAATCCAGGAGGCATCATAATGAAATAGCACGTCTGGAAGAAATGGAAACAATTGAGCAGTTACAGGCGGGGTCTAGAGGAAGGATGAAAACCCAACAAGGGTGTTTAATGAGCATCTGGGTTACCACTTCAAAGAGCTTCACTCTTTCAGGCTTCTCAGCTCTCTTGGCATCTTGCAGACAAGATCATTATTATCAGTTACCAAATGCTGGTTGTAAGCATGAGGACCAAATTAGTGCAAAAATTATTTCAGAGAAGCTGAGGTGCTGGATCCTTCCCATCTGCCAGTAACAGCCACCCCAATGCTATGAACTGATGATGGTTTGGAACCTGACTACTGGAGACATGGCCCTTCCTCTAGAGGAGCTCAGCTGTGACCCAATGAAGTCAGTAGAAGGATTGAGCTTTTGGGAGCCACCAGAGAAAACCTACATTGCTGCAGTCAAGATCCATATGAGTTGTTTTGATGTAACTGAGAATATTCAGTGATAAAGAATTACCAGTGAAAACACTTTACCTATGGAGAACGCTATTCTGCTTTTTCTGCCAGATTTTCTTGGCATGATGTAACTCCTGTCCTTTCTCTCAGGCATTTTGGAGAGCTGGTCATTTAAGGACAAGGAGGAAAAATCAGTAATGTGCTACTTTGGCAAGATGCTGAAGCTCACTTTAATTTAAAACCACTACTCCAACCAAATGCAAGAAAGTTTTCATTAAAATATTGTCAAAACACAATTCATGCTTTTAAAGATCATATCTTTGTTAAAAAAAAAAAATAAATATTTGGTGCAGAATGGTTAGTGAAATCTCCACATCACAAACATAAAACTAACATTCCTTTTTCAAATTTTCTAGAAATCTGGAGGAGGTTGAATTAAAATTCCTGGACCAAATTCCCTCTTAAATTTGTTAATCTGCACAGCATTCAAACCACAGGATGTCATCACCAGCTATGATTAGATGCAGCCCAGGCAACAAATATTATTTGCATAGTTGACATCAACAAAACCTGAACCTTTTCTGTTAGTTCATGGTTAATGCCACTTAAAGCTAGTACGGAAGGCTACTTCCTCTACACATCTGGTTTGTTTAGGTTAAGTTTCATCCTATTATTTCCCACAGTCACGCGGTATAATTATTTGATCTATAATTTACGCTGTTATTCAGAGCAGTATAAATAGTTCATTCATTGCTGCAGGAGCAGAGCATGTCCAGATAACACTGATATTTTATTTATCTCTGTGTATGTATGTATTTTGTTATCTAGGTGCTTATTAAGTATGGAATTATTGTAACAGCTGAGAATAAATAGCAACTGAAAATAAGCAAAAATAAAAAAGTAAACAAAATGTGTCCAAAATGGTGTCTGCTCTTTCTCTCCCGCTCCTGCTTGCCGAGTATATTAAAAAGAGAGTGTTTCCAGGGCATTTGCAAAGAGCCAAACCCACCTCCATGATATCGGAGGGCAGATGCGTTATTCTCATTAGTGGTGTCTCTCAGATTTCCACAAACTGTAACAACTTTGTCTTAACTGGCAGGTCTGAATTGAACCACTTGCATTTTCAGGGTTCTTAGAAGCAAATGAGACCCTTAAGGATATCATTTTTAATCACCAATTTAAATTCCATCACCTTGACAGTGATAAAAAGTGACACCCATAATTCAAGCAAGAAAGATGGTTTGACAGGTTTCCTTGAGTTAAAAGGAGCTTCATGCAAATAGACATGTTTACAAGAAGGGAAACAACTTCGTAATTTATTAAAAAGTGACTCGGGTAATTAAACAAAAATTGGAAAATTCTGTGTTGGCTCAATTTTATTTCAATACAGCAAAAGCATTAACAACCTTAGTCTTCTGACACATTACATAGTGATGGCAACTTCTGAAGCATTTAGCTTTTAATGTAGATTCCAAGTTAAGTGCACTAAATATATGCGGAAAATAGCAGAAAATTTCAGAAAGTTTCTAAGCATGACCCTGAACTGCTTGTGCATCATGAGCTTGAGCAGATTTGATTCCATGGGCAAATATATTATATAAATTGTTCGGTCATATTTAGATTATATAGAAGGAAAAAGAAAGATTATTCAATGATAGACAGGAGAAGGTAGACATAATCAGCACTGATAACTTGCTATCCAGTTGTTCAGTTGTCTCATCAACACAAAAAATAAAATATGTGAATTATAATGCACATACAGAACATAAACATAATCATAAACATATGATTATGTTGCAATCACATACCCTCCCTCAAGTATCACCTTTTTTCCTTTCAGATATGGAAGTAGTTTCTGAAACCTAATGATACTCATATAGAAATAGCAATGAGTGATTTCAACAAATCTTTTTCCCTGCAGCTGATCATTTTTTGTCAAGTTTTAAGAGAGAATCTACCAGGTTTTTTCACTTTTATGGCTAATGGAGGAGTAAGGTAGGAAAAGGTGCAGATCCAACACTGTAATGACAAATTGCACTGAACATTTTGAAATTGCTTGTTTAGCCATGGAGTTGGTTGAAATTGCAAGCGATTAACTTATTTAAATAAATAAATAAATAGATAGCATAAATAAATAAATAACTCTACTTTTTTAATTTTTTTTTTTTACTGGGTCCTGTCCCTTCCACACCATTTTCACAAGCTTCCCAAAACCTAGTTAACTTCCCTAGCTCTCCAGGTACTATAATATATTGTCACAGCTCTCCTGTAGCAGTGCATCATATTTCATGCCACTATACAACCACCATAAAGACAGCATCCCTTAGTGGGACTGCTGTCATGATGTGATATAAATAATTATAAGGATTGCTCAGAAAGGAAATTTCAACTCTCACAGCCCTTCACTTTCACTTCAAGAAATAAAGGTGGTTCTGAAAAATGGAGTCATATGATTTATGTGCAATTTTATGCATTTGATTTGGTTTTTGCATTTCAACCTACTTTTTCTAATATTAAATTGTGGTGTTACTATAGCCTGTGTAGTATAAGGTGCTTAAAGAACACATGATTACCAAACGTAACAGTTTTTTGGGACGTATATATAGGCTTGTGCAGGTAGCCCATCATTGCTACAGTTAGCATTACACGGTTCACATCTCACTAGAATATTCAAGTGCAAAGTACTGCAGGCAGCAAAATAACCACCCTGCCAGCAGGTCATTAGTTAGCTCATGCCAGACACTACATACATTATTTGTGGCAGGCTTCTACTTCAAGAATAATGATAAAACTTGTGATGAGAATAAGCCCCAAATGCTCCATCACTAGGAATAGTCAGGAGTCCCAGCCATGAACGAATCCTTTGTATGTAGTTCCTACAGAAATACATAGAAAGCAGAGAGACCTGAGTCTGTTCTGCCTGGATCCACCCCAAAACCAGAAATACTGGTGCAAAATCATCCCAGTAGAAATTAATCATTTAGGTTGGGAGTTTTTCTGATTGCATCCATAAAGTTCTTCACATGTACATGCACTGTGCACACAGATAGCTAAGCACACGTTAAAACCCAAAATCTAAAATTGTCAGTATTGCAGATGGGGCAGGGAAGTGAATTACAGGCTCTTAAAATGGTAATGGGGACTTATTCTATTATAGAAAACCGAGACTGTGTAGAAAGGCAAAATCTGAGCTTCACACTTAAAGGATTTTTTCACTTGCCCAAGCAGAGCTCAGCCTCTCTGCAAAACAATGGTCTTTAGTCTGCAACAACAACTGCCACACAATTGATGGGCTCAAGAATAACAAGCTGACGAGTGGATTTGGCATTCCCCACAGCCAGAGCCCAAAGATTTATTGCACTGGAGTGGTGCATGTCAGTTTTCTTTATCACTGGAGTCCCACAGCAGATTTATACATGATGACGTTAATTGAAAAGGAATAAAGCCACACATTCTCCTAACAACTGAGGCTCGCTCAGCATCTCACCGTCCAGCCTGACTGGCAGCCCAGCAGTCACTGCTCTCTTGTCAGGGGCAGGCACCTGGCAATGAGAATAGCCCTACAGAGAAACAGGGTCACAGCTGGGCTCTTTGTTGAAGGATGCTCTAACCCAAATGCCAGCTATTTCCAAGGAATCTATTAATCTTCTACAGTTCTAAAGCACAGTCATTAAATGCATCCCTTTCCTTGCTTCTCATGACCCAAATGGTTAATGATGTCTTCAATATATGCCTAAGAGAAGATGGGCTTCCTCCTTGTAATTGAGACTAATGTTTACTCTGCAGAGAAATAAGAGAGGCCTTCCCCCTGCTTTGCAGCGGTCCTTGTTTCTGTAACACAACCTGGCTCTGGTCCGGTTGTTTGAGCCTTCCCACTGCCACTTCCATTACTATCAGAGAGTCGCTCTGTGTGTTTTGTTTTCCGGGTCATTTGCCAAGTTTGTGGTAGGCACTGCCTGCTAGAAAGAAAACCCTAAAACCAAGCAGAGTAGAGTAAATGACCATCAAACTGTTCTCTGACCTGCATGTTCAAAAATAAGTGGCAGTTGTGCTTGATAGTCTTCCCAAAGTCCAGTGTTTCAGCAGGATCATAGTCTGCTTGCATAAAATAAAATTTCAGTCTTGGAAACGGGCTAAAATTCTGGTCTGCACCCCATCATTGAATTAATCCTATCTACAATTGCATCTCTGCAAAGGTGGCACCAAAAAAGGGGTCTGGGTTCCTACACCTCCCAACACCACCACCATGTAGCCCGGGTGGGACATGCCAGCCTCACTCTGCTCCCTTTGGAGTCTCAGATTCATCTGGGAGCAGAGTTAAGGCAGCTCTGTCAATGCTGAAAATCCCACTGGAAAGCCGAGGTTCAGGACCTGTCTGGCTGAGGGCTGGGTTCATGGGCTCTTTTGGAGAAGGCTGCTTTCCTGAGCTCCTCTGCAAGTTCCTAATTTCAAGAGTGAGCTGCTGCTCACAGCTTCTGAGAGGTTTTTCAGGGTTATTCTGTCCTGATGGATACCTGTGAGTCCTGCCACTGACTCAGCCTTCCACCCCCAGTGCCAGGGACTGGCTGGCTCCCTGCAGAGAGGAACAGAAAATGCCAACCCAGGTAAAGGTAGTTTTATTAAGGAGGGAAACTGTGTTATTTCTTCCTCAAATCTTACTGGCTTTTTGTTGTCTCCATTAACTTTTATGAGTTTAATAAACATGGCCAATTTTAAAAAGTATTTTCCTGGCCTTGGAAATTGGATTTTCCATCTAGTCCAAATGCAACAGCCATTTTAAACTGCTCACCAAGAGAAATCACTGAAACAACACTTTTGCCTATTTTGTATTATTTCACTCTGAGCAACACATAGGTGATTTGGAATATAGACACTGAATTAATTGTCTTCAGTGTTGTATAAACCCAGTGAAAGAGCAAAAAAAGCAGAGTAAAAACATCTTTACCTAGGACTTGACTTCCAAGTCTTTTCTGCCTACTTGCTCATTGGCCAGATATTACACATAGTGATTCCACTTGCTAGGGCATTAAATCTCCTTTGTGATGGGAAAAGTCAGATGTAAAAATAGCAAGACTAATGCAGGGACTTAATGAGTCTTTACATAAAATCAGCTGAAAGTGTAAATGGTGTCCCTGTCTCAGAAACATGCAAATGATGGCAAAGAAAAAATACAATGTCCAGATATAATCTAGTTTCCCACCCAGTTTTCCTTCAGAGCTCACCAATCTCACAATTACTGGAGCACAGTGGTAGTTCAAAGTCACCTTTGATAAACCAGCCAGGCTTCAATATACGCATGTCCCTGCAGCTCCGGTTCTGCACCAACATCTGGCTGAATTAAAATAGGTGTGAACCCTTCTGAAAACTTTAAAGGTCTTTGCAAGGACTAAAAGTGTTACTTGATTACAAGATGGATGTTGAGAAAAAAAATCAAGCTAATTTCAGTATTGCAGGACCTGCAAGGCAGTCCAGCTGTCCAGAGGGCTCTAGGAAATGAGGACAGGTACAGCACACTGCGTAATTACACTGCGCTAATCACAGACCTGAGCATTGGGTCACTATTAAAAGGCAGCTCCACTGACTTCTAACAGATTCAGAAATGAAATAGGAGCTTTCTAAAAACCCGCATTCCTTTCTGAAAACGCAGTACATATTTAACTGCCTTTCCAGTAATCCCAGAAATATCATTTAGGAATACCTGGATTTTCATTTAGCATCTATGGAATCCTACTTTATTCAGCCTATTCCAAAACAAACCTAATCAGTTTACAGTTACTGCAAGCCCCAAGAATAATAACACTCAGTCTTTGATAGAAGACTGCCTTTCCCAATGATTCCCGTATTACTGCACTGGGGTAAGCTGTAATGAGATATGGGCAGTGAGATGAAGGCCTTCCCCTCTTCTCAGCTCATGTTCAAATAATTATTATAAAACCATTTTCCAACAAAACCATATTTATGTGGCCTAGGCCCTAGGGCAAAAATTCTCTATCTGATGTTTAAATAATGACAACCAATTTTCAGGATACTGGTAATCTTAGATCAATTGCCCACAAGCTCTTTAAAAAAAAAAAATTAAAGCCCCTTCTCTGCACACTACTCAGCAGAACGTGCATGGGCTGCAAAGCAGTGGGAAAACTGCAGAGCAGGGAGAATATGGAGCATCAGACCAACAGGCTTTATGGCATTGTATAACCAGCAGCTGCAATTCAGAAGCAAAAGCTCATTAAAAGTCTACTGCCAATGAAAACTTTTGTCCTTACAACTGTAATCTATACAGAGTA
The DNA here is from genome assembly GCA_024611175.1 of Megaceryle torquata. Lineage (NCBI taxonomy): Eukaryota > Metazoa > Chordata > Aves > Coraciiformes > Cerylidae > Megaceryle > Megaceryle torquata. The sequence goes on from JANIJG010003691.1 coordinate 14,906, forward strand.
ACTAGGTTTCTTCCACTGTGTTCTTCCATTGTTTTTTTTTTTCTCTCTTCTGGCTGAAAAGGCTGGGTTTCATCTTAGCAAGGACACATCTCCATTTAATCCATTTCTCCCTAACTAAAACAGGATGTGTGGGAAAAAGTGGCTCTGAAGAGGACCCTAAAAGCACAGCCCAGCTCCCCTTTGAGGCAACTGGACCAGCAATAACCATACCTGCAGTGATTAAGTCAAGACAGCACCAGTTAGGTCAGACACTGTCCATTGCATAGGAGACAATCCTTGCACAAGACAAAAAAACACCAGGTCAAGCGACACAGCTCCAAGCCTCAGCTGCACCCACCCAATGTGGCCAGCATCCACCTTTCTCTTGGGCTGCTGGCTCCTGCAGGCAGTGCTCTCAGCTCTGCCCTGTGCATGTTCAACAGCAGCCACTACTAGCAGGACCGGGGCATTTATATGAGGCTCTTGAAGAAATAATAATAAACTTTCCCCAGAACTGTAAAGCTGTTGAACAGAGTTCCACTGCAGAGACAAAATTCTCCATAAAAATCAATATGGCATCCAAATCATCTCTACAGAACCCTCTTCTCTTTAAGCTCATTCCAGTTTACAGGCTGGGTACTTACAGATATTAAAAAAAGAGCACAGTAATTTGGTTTTGCCTGATAAGCAAGTTACTTACAAAAATACTCAGTATTTTTAGTACTGTCTGGGATATTGTAACTGGGCTACACAAAATATCTCATTTTCTAACTTCCACTTCTCAGCATTAAGATTAACTCTGTCCTTCACTCTTGCTGTCTGTTTCTGTGGCTAGTGGGCACAGAAATTGGAAACTGAACACTTTGTGGTTTTTTTTCTTTCCGATCACATCTGATCAATTTAAGATTCTGAATTTCAAACTACTCTGGTAATAAACATATCACATTGTGTCCTCAACAGGTGAAGATACAGTGGCATTACACAACTACTATTGCTGTCATCCACTTACACACCTGGCTAACAAGAACCTTCTATCATAAACCCACATTTCAAGGACTTGATCAGACCTCAGCTGCAAGGAAGAAAATTTGAAACAAACCTGCTGTTTTCAGTGACATTTCAGTGACTGAGTGTAAAAAAGATGCAAGTGTGGAGCCATCTTCTTTTGATGGCCCACAGCTTTCTTCCATCACTAGCAAGTAAGACACGGAGCTATGTCAAGCAATGTGGCCTCTACAAAGGATTTTCTTCTTGTTGCATGTCCCAGCTGGAGTTGGACCTTTCACTTGAGGAATAAAAAAGCCCCAAAAGCAGAGCTGTAGGGTCCCCTCCAGCAATAATTCTGCCTTGCTGGAGACAGCCAACTAATGCAATCTTAATGTGATAAACTGCTAACTTGATTGGATTCAATGAGATGTAAATTATTAGATTCAATAAGTACACAGAGACCATTTCACCTTATATTCTGCTCAGGAGGATTCTGCCTCCAGTCTCTTCATCATTCCTGTTAATTACATGCAATGCATCACAGAGATGGGAGCAGTTTGGGGCTTAAGTTGCCCTCTGACTCCTCACAAGCTACCTTGTGTTCCCTTCTGTAGTAACGTGTCTTTTAATGATAAAGAATTTTCTTTTCAGAATAGCTGCAATCATTTATGGATACAGGCTGATCTTCAGCACGGCCAAATTTGAACTAAAAAAACTTCTATTCATTCAGATTTCTGTAAAAGTCCCTTATGCTTAAGCCAGAGAATGTCTTCTCATATAGATTCATTTTCACTAACTAAAATCTTTGTGTCAACAAGTAGACATTTATAGCTTCTGAATCACTGAAAGATTCTTTAAACTCTCTTCTGCTGAACACAGAAATCAGTGCTACTATTCCAAAACAGGGGAAAAAAACATGGGACACTATGAAAATATGCACAAAGATATTCACAAAAATACAACTCCAAAGCAGTGTCTCTGAGCTTATAAAACTCAAGTGGGATCTACATTCCCCTGTGGTTTGTAAACATTTTGAAAAGATTTCTTACAACCTTTTTCAGATTCTGACTCAGACCAGTGACATTACTTAATTTTATTTAGCTAGTGTATTTCTAATCACAAAAAAAAAAAACCCCAAAAAACCAAAAAAAACCAAACACCACCCCAAAACAAAACAAAAAAGTGCTGGTTTACACTTTGTGCACTCTGTGGTGCTCACCTTTTCTTCACTTTAAAGTTTCCCTGTCTACCATTTGGGGAGTGGGGTGGGTTTACCACCCAATCTCCTCACACAGTATTTTCAGATATTTCCAATTTACCATGTTGTAATTCAGAACTACCACCCTTTTTGACAATTAATCTTTGCTGTGAAGAAGGCACACTTCCACTTTATAGATGTTGCTTTTTTATTGAACAAACTCCACAGACTTTTCTTCTTTAATATATAGTTCTCAATTTTAAAAACTTTTGAGAAAATAACTTGAAATATATAACACATACCCTCTTAGTCCTATCAAGAACATCATACTATACTGCTTAGCAGAAGTCGTAGCTATTCCTCTGCTTCAGGCATCTCTGAAAGGAATTCTTTAAACAAAATGCTCCTACTGGAATTTGTTCAACAGTTTTATACTGAATAATGTTCTGTAAAAATCAAAATTCTGATTGATGTTTTCAAAGGTTTTATTTAAGAGTTCAAAAATCAGATCAGAATATTTAATTTCACACTCCACATCTCATGTTGACTTTTTCATTTTGCCTTAGAGAAGTGTTTCAGAGATCCCAAGTGATATTAAGAATGTTCCCCTATAATTCCCCAAACACAGCCACTCAGCATGACAGTCTTCATGTCCTCTATGATATTATTATGTGTTTCTATGACAGATGGTAACCAAAGAATTATCTACACAGAACAGAACTCTTGGGAGAACATGAAGTGAACAGAGCAAGAGATTTTCAGGTCACCTATAACTCAACAGCTCTCAGAGGAACAGCACAAAGTATAAGCAACCCCTCCTGCAAGCCTGCAGCTGCCAGACCCCTGCACCAACATCATAGCTCCTCATTTTCCAAAGTTAATTTTCTCCTGGCTTGTCATGGATCAGAGCTGGTCAGGATCTGCCATCACTGAAGCCAGTTTTTCAGAGTTCCAGATGACACCACACCAGGGACAACAACAGCACTGCAGCTGTCAGAGACTAGCCCTGGAAATGTTTCACAGCCTGATGAGAAGGTGGATTTGACTCTTCCATCTGCTAAGAATCCAGCTTAGGTGTGAGAGGTGGCTGCTGAGTTGATCATCTGGCCCTAAATGACTGGAGTATCACATATGGTCCTTCTTGTGAAGTTTACAAGCCAATGCTTAAGGCACTGGTGCCTCCCACTTTGAAGTTATCATCTGTGTTTCTCCTCTTTCAACTTAACATGGAGGTTTTGGACATATTAATGTGCAGTTGCTAAGCAGTGGCATGGCTAAGAAGCCAGTAATATCAGCGGTACCAGTAAATGATGCCTCTGGGCATGTAAGAGCTACTCACACTGCTCTTTCTGCTCTGACTAGAACTGAGTTTCACACTCCCTGCAATTCGCAAAAATGCAGCCAGCTGTCTGGCTTCGCTGGCATTCATCATCTCATTTATTTTCCTACAGTTGCAGATAGATGAGTTATTTCTAGCTTATTAAAAGTAAATAATGAACAATTGCACTCCAGATTAGAAAATCCCTCTGGGATCCAAAGCCACAAATGCTGCAGTGTGGACATACAGATAATCAGAGACTGGTTCAATGCGAAGTCCACTGAAATCAAGAGACAAGAGAGGAGGATGTATAGTGAGGAATTACTGCCCAAGAATTCAGGTGCAACTCCTGCAGAGAACTTGTTGAAGTGCTCTAAAATATCTGTGGTATTAGATGTGGGAAAAGAAGGTGGAAAAGCAGGGAAGAGATTTGGAAATCCCTTCAGCTCTCAGCCAGGATTTCTACAGTAATCATCTTATCTGGTGGTAAAGTAAAATGTGAACTGTTTGAGGATAACCTGGTTTGAAGGAGCAATGTGGAGCATTTTGGGGTGTGAGATAGTTTCAGAGAGGTTAAGCCTGAGCAGGCATTTAGCAGTCAATATCTTTACAGGCTTTTCCTCCAAAAAATTAAATTCCCATCTGTGTATTTCCTCCCTGACTCCATGCTGCCATGTGCTTCTCTGAAAGGTCAAAGTAGAAGCGCTAGAACATCATTTTCCCTCAAACAGTTAATAGTCAGTCTTAGAAACCCAAAAGGAAGGCATATAGCTCATTCTACTACATTAATATGAATAGGGACTTTTATTTCACATTAATTTACATGTACTTAGGCGTATTATCGCCAGGTGTCAATGTGTAGCCCAAAGGATAAGATTTGAGTCTGGCTTTAATTAGTTTACAGTAATGAGGTAAATCACATTTCACCTTTCCAAGGAAGTCATTATTTGCACTCTTCCTGCCTTTCAGCAGTTGCACCACTTTCTTCATTTGCAATGGGGGTGAAGCTACTGCCTGGTTTATTCAGAAATGCAGCAGAACCAGTAGATAGAGTCTATACAGAAATGATGAGGAAGTGCTCCTGAAAACAACATGACTGACCAGAGCTAAGCAGAGGGTCAAATCCAGTCACAAGACAAACTGCTTTTAAGACATGTCATCTCATTAGTGTCTAGCTTTGGCAGTGAAAAGGACAGTCAGCTGCCCTGTGATCCTCCAGCCATAGCCTCCTGTATTCCTGATGCACTCTGCATACTGAACTTGGCATAACCATTTCCAGCACACGTGATGCAAGCCGGAGTGTAGAGAGCTCTGCATCATGCAGAGAGGCTGGTGGGGGATGTTCCTGGGGCAGAGCTCATCTAGCAGTGCAAAGCTGCAGTACTCCAGGGTCAACTTAGAGGCATGGGACCTGCTTAATGCCACAGCCTTACTGGCCTGTTAGGATGACAGTCCAGCTGCAAGGATGAGTGAAACAGGTCTACAGTAGAGCTGGGTAAAAACTAAATTAAGAAAAATTTGGACTTGGAAGTTGTTTCTGCTTCGCAGGGGAAGAAAACAGGGCAGTATCCCACAGTTGAGGATTCTTCATTAAGCTTTTTTTATACTAAGATCCAGAGTACAGGAATATATTCCTTCTTCTGAATACAATAACATAAAGAATTCCCAAGCTGGGGCTTCTCCCCATCAATTTCCCTTAAGTCAGAAAGCTTACAAGAGTTTAAAACCGAAATAAATAAGAAACCTAGGCCTTCAAAAACTATTTGCATATCTATTAATATAAGACATTCAAGAGAAGTAGGAATGAAGTCTACCAAATGGGAAGTTTTCCAAATAATATATTTTTTTTTAAAAAAAGGGGGCATTTTTCTTTCAAAGTGGTTTAGCTCCTACTTTCACGCAATGATAGTCTCTGCAGGTGCTAAGATGGAGCAGCTCCTGCCCTCAGGGGAGCAAAGAGACCGTGGCTGCTTTGTTAATAGAGATTTTTGTCTCCATATGAAATAAGGGCCAGTTTTCAAAAAGTATTCACAGGGGGCTGTTGCCTAAGTGATTCTAAAAATTCCAGTTGTTAGTCTCCTCTATAGACACCTAGATATCTTTTGAAATTTTGCTCTAAATAAAATTTGAGTAAGACCCCCTCCAGCTCAGTATACTCTAAATAAGTTGTTCCTGGAGTTCCATATTTTTTTTTTAAGAAAATGTATTGCTGCTGCAAAAATTTATCTCAGATTTTGAAACCACCTCAGCTATTAAAAAAGGATAATACTAAGCAAGAGAGAGTCATGAATTACAAATGATCAAATACTTCTAAGCCTTATCATCAATAAAACTGTAAAGTTAGCCACACCAGTTCACTTTAGGGCATCTGCTCACATTTAATTGAAGGATTGTTTTAATTTTTCATTGTTTAAAACTACTCAACCACTTATCAAAAGCCAGTGCTGCTCTCAGGGCTGAGCATAAAAACTTCTCACTCAGCTCCACTGATATGTCCATATTGTTTTAGGAATCCTGGACCCTGTGAGAGCTGCAGAAACACAACGGTCAGCCCAGACTCTCAGGTTTCCCAGGCAGAATTCTCTAAGTGGGATCAGAACCTGAGACGTCTCTTTGGGACTGTAGCTTGCTTTTGCCAGAGAAAAAGAGGGTGCTATTTCCTCCCCCAAACTTTCAAGAGGCTGTTTTCCTCTCTTGCATTTTGATCCTTTAAGGAATCTCAGAGGCTGAACTTTACATGAAATAATGCAGATAAAGGATAGGTGTCCTTCTCCAAACAGGTTTAGTATATGCGACATTTTCTCTAGGGTCAGATGTTTCTGGAAAGCCTGGGATAACTGTTAAAGCAACACGTACCAGTATTGACACTGGAAACATACCAGTTATCTCATTATTACAAATGATGCCACCAGTTGACACCTATGAAGTCTGAAGTCCTCAGCTCATATTGGGCACTGTACAAAACAAAAACCAACCATCCCTTCCCTGAAGATCTTCTGCTCTATAAAACTGTGGCAAAAAGAGAAAAAAAGCTTTTCAGCTAATACCATAGATGTCCCCTCTTCTGCTAGGTGGCCAGCTTAGGCAAGGTGGATGCCATCAGAGTGGTGCCAGCAGAGCCACACAGTGCCCCACACTGAGGAGCACCGGCTGTGCTGCAGAAAAGGCGGCACAGTCCTGCTCTCCACTCCCGTCCCCCCACTCCAGATATAACCCTGGCCAAAACCTGCAGGGGCCAACACCTTATGGGAAGGCACATGAAAAGAAGCAAGAAGCAGCACTCAGAAGAAGAGCTGCATTCCAAGTCAGCATCACTGAGCTGGACAAAGTGATTCAATATAACCTCAAAACTTCTTCTGAATCAAGGCTTAAATGTATTTTAATGCCCTGCTGATCACACCTGGGAAGGTGAGTTGTTCATGTGAACTCTGTCAAGATGAGAAAGCCAAAGGAATGGAGAAGTCCATAATATTTGAACACATGCCAAAAAAAGCTTCTGCTCTCTTTAGGAAAGAGGAAATCAGATTCTGAGGAGCACTGGATTTTTCTCAGTTGGTACCAAGGGCACAAACCAAAGTAGCATGTTTAAAGTCCAACCTCAATTTATTTTTCCAGGGCATATTTCCTTGCAGCATTCATCTCCAACAGACAAAAAGCTTGTCAGCCAGATCTCCAAATTAGGAGTTGTGCATATAAGGGTGTATAATTTGTCAAATCAAAATGTCTGCACCTTCCAATTTTTTTTTTATCTTCCCCTATTGTTTTATTTTTTTAACTTCTTTAATTTACTCTGTAAATAACAGCTCAGTTTTGTATAGTGTGTAAAGATCATGTCAAAGCAAAAGGTAGAATGCTTGAGAAAAACAATTTAGCTTCTCCAAAGCAAGTATCTCCCATTTCCCTCTCAAAGTATTTGCTAAATATGATTTGAATTCACAGAAAGCTTAAGATCTGATGAAACTGCTGTTGTTGGGTTTGCTATTTTTTTTAATAATAAAACTTAGCATTCACTGAAAGCAGCTTCCCATTATGAGATTGGCTCTATTGTGAGACAGATTCTAAAATCATGAGATGTTGAACAACAAATATCAGACTCTTTAGTCTGTTGGACTGCGAGCCTTTCCTAGTCCCTCAGCTCATCGGTGCTCTGCAGTACAGAAACTTATTTTTTCTTTTAAATGAAACTGAGAATCTTATGTAATTGAATGACTCCTGCATCAAATGCTGTGATACAATCTCAATTTGGAAGACTTGTAATTGAAAATGTCTTAGGGCTAAAACCCATCATCTCCCTGAGTTTGGACCAAATGTGTAGAATTACCGTGGGCTTTCCTCAATACAGCAGATGGTAGAGGCTCTAGAGAATCAATTCCAGGTCCCTGATTCTCCTTCCTGCCCATGCCCTCCACTATTTTGCCACTGGCAAGGAGACTACCAAAGATATAGAGAAAGGAAACGGATTCTCTCGTGCCACATTCTTGTGCGTGAAGTTCACCTTATATTCAGCAAAGTCAGGAACAGGAGTGCAAGGGTCACATACTCATGCAGATGCTTACCACAGTCTTCCTTACATTGTGGAAACTTGCTGAGGTCAACCCGCAAACAAAAATTAGACAATTGCCCTTCCCCATCCCTGTGCGGCACAGACACAGAATCATAGGTAACAGCCTACCTGAGATGACAGCAGGGGCTGAGAGGCCCCCAAATTACACCATGCAGTTGGCAAAATTGAGACAAACTGCAAATTCATAGAATTATGAACTCCCTAGGGCCCAGTGCAAGGCTAATTGTCTGCATTAAGTCTTTGAGTGCAATTACCAACGCTAATGGTTGCAGGGACAGATTCCAAAAGAACGCTATTTAAAACTTTCAGAACTGGAGGGTTTGGGATAATACTGAAGCCAAGCAGATTATCTCTAGAAAAGAAGAAAACAAAATTGTGATTCCAACTGGGATACACTCACTTGTTTTTTTAAACTAAGTGAATGTTATACCAGGACACACGACTTTGAGAAGGAACAATCTAGATTTTTTTGCAAATGCTGTTGGTGGTTGACATCCAGACATTGGTCATCAGATCTAGTTTTATTACAGCTATAAAAGAAGTGAGTCAACAGCTTAGTCACATCAGGCAATATATGCTTCAAGCACAGCCTGAATGAATGAATTTAAACATTGAGAAATACAAGGTAATTAAAAAAAAAAACCCAAAAAAACCCCTCTAATAGTTTCTTCCCCAAAACAGCGAGAAGTAACACACAGGATAGTCATTGAGTAGGACTGCATGGCATACTGGGAGGAAGCAAGGTATGGATTGAAAGGAAAACCATTGGACATATCAGCATGCATATCAAGATGGCAGTCTGTAAGCTATCATTACCAACAGGCCTTCTGGCTTTCAAGAGTATCAGGTATCCTGTCTTGTAAAATAAATACAAAGAAAGATACGTAATCTGGTTCCTGTCCTACATCAGCATAAAGTGTGCTGCCTGTTGACTCCACTTGTGCAGATTATTTACTTACTCAAGGCAGACATTGCCAGTGTGAAGACTGTAGGATAAATAAGAGAAACCAGTCAGCAGGCTCTGGACACTTCAACATGCCACGTGAATATGGAGTGACCAGAAGAGAGTCTCAGGGATACCTTAGAGCATTTTTTACTTATATTAAATTAAACCAGTAGCTAAACACTGTGCCACAGGAAGACTAAAGAAAGATATGGTGAGCAGGATGGGGAGAGAGCAAGGAAAGAAATCTTTGTAGATAAGTCAAAAAGATTCTGTCACTGCAGGACTAGAAATAAGTCTCTCACAGACAGCACAGAAGATTTATGCCACTCTAGGCTTAACTCCAGGAGGCTGGAAAGCTGGAGTGAGCTTTTTAGAATGTAATTTTATTTCAATGTGGGTACGTGGCTAAGACTCAACGCTGAAGGAGTTTAATGACACTACATTCCCAAGGGAAACATTAAATATACAGACACAGTCACATATGCCCTCCTATCTGATGGCAAGAACTAGCATTTTCTATAGCAATAAAAAATGTGAATGGGATTAGTGTTCACACTAAGATCACACTCATGGCAGGTGGGGTGGGAGACAGGGGACTGTGGATCTACTCCTGAACCCCTGGAGGCCACGAAAGGTTTGGACATTGCCAACATTAATGTAGGCAACTAGCAAGTTCTCCACACATCAGGCTTGCACCATGTGCGAATAATGATGTTAACTTCTCCTTTGGGATCTACATACAAAATAGATGATATATTTGTACATGAGAAGGATTAATATGAGGAAAAGTGAACATGCCACCAGAGGACAGTGAATGAAATGGGTTGGCTTTTGTTTGTAAGAGACCAGTTCCAAGGATAAAACAACCAAAACATCCAAATTCTACACACTTGTGCTTACAGACATATCTCATTGGCCTGATTCACTGATGATTTGTATCAGTTAGGTGCTGGAATGGCTTGGTGAGAGTCAGCAGAGCTGCACTGATGTAAAATCACTTTAAGAAAGAGCCTAGTCTGTGCCATTGTGCTGGGAACTGAACACGTGTTAGGCAGTGAAATAATGACCTAGGGGTGAAACCTTCATGTAAATATGCACAAAGCCAAAAGCTTCCAGCAGAGGGAAACCTCAGATACCCATCACACATTATCACAGTGAAGCAGTCCCAAGTCTCTTAGGTCCTTGGCCAAACTCAGAGGACAATGGTCTCCCTGCCAGGGCCAGAGGGCTGTCTCTGTCCTGCTGGGATAGACTGTCACCAAGCTTGCCCTTGCAAGGGAGGAGCAGGAAGGGCTCTGGGACACACCATTATCAACCCCAAGGGCTGTTCTAAATCTGGATTCTGTTTGTGCCCGTGGGACATGATGACTGCAATCACTGCTTCACCTCTCCAGTCCTCCCTTGTGTTCAAAGCATCCTTCACCCAAGGGAATATACTTTCTGTGGACTGGAAGAGGGTGAGGGCTGCTGCTGCAGCTCTACTGCATTACTCTGCTCTGTCCTCAGAGTGCAATTACCCAAAACAGAGTCATAAGACACAATTTACAATCCCTGCAGCTTTTTGGCATCCCGGTGTATTGGCTCACAGATAGAATTTGTAGTAGGATGCAGCAGATAGACAGAGCACTCTAATTACAGATTTACATTAAGAGGAAGGTTTAAAAGCTAATAGGACATTATTAGAATAATGATCCCTAGATGTTCTTCCAGCTGAACATCTGCCATTACTAATTAAAAATGAGTTAAAATCAACCTGTTTAAAGGGAAATCAATATTTACAGAAACTAGATACCACCCTAATACTAGACGTGGTACCAACCTCCAAGAACCTTCCCACATGCCATACCAAATCAAGGATTTCAGAAAGCACATTGGCTATAAATTGGTGCCTGTGCAAAAACCGCCTCTGTAAAACCGAGTCAGAAATTTGACTCATGTACAGCTTGTTTGTCTCTTTCATTAGTCAACTGCCCAGCAGTTTTAAATGACTGCCACATAAAATGATACGTTACCCACTTTCTGAGATTGGGGTGTCATTTTTTCCAAAAGCAGGTTAGAAATTGCATTTCAAGTGGCAAAAGAAAATAATCTTGCAGGCTCTGGCTCCGCTGTCTGCATCCTTGATTGCTATTGAACAGAGTGTCATTTTGTGGAAGTGCACAGAATCTACATCAATCTAACTACACAGGAATGTAAGAGTAAGCCCTGGAAGTGAAGGCATACAGTTACAGAGAGAAAACAATTAGGCAAAAAATTACAATGGCAAATAGCTTTGAAATCCATTAGCTACCTCAAACTTGAAAACAAATGCTTCTTTCATTGGTCATTGCACAACCATCAGAAAACAGAACAAACCCCTGAAAATGAAGAACCACTTGGCTGTCTGATCAGAGGCATATTTTAAGATCTACCACCAATACCGTGTGAGAGAACTGAAGTTCAGAAATATGCAGGTTCATTCAAAGACTAGAAGGAGAGTGTCCAACCCACCAGCTGTAGGCTACTCATTTCTAGCACAGGACTTCATCAATGTTTGCACATATCCACAAGAACTTAACGAAATTAACAGGGGAGTCACCTGCATCATCTAGCCCAGGAACACTGGCCAGTACAAAGAGAGGAAAAGGAAAGGGATTAAGTCCTCCTGATGGCTTGCCTTTCTCCTCTCACATAAACCCAAATCTACTGAAAAAAATGAAAGGCAAGTCTGACTCTGGAATTTAATTCTGCCATTGATCTAACAAAGCCCTTGCATATCAGCTGTCAGGAGTGGGTGGATGACTATTAACTTCAGGCCACATAGTGGAAATGTTGCCCACTGACAGCGTCCACTGACTCCAGGTGAAGATCAGTGGTCCCTTTGGAAAATACTGTTCTAGTCATGACGTATCTGGAAGAAAAGCTCTGTAGACTAGTAAGTGCTCTAGTGTTCCCAGGCCAACAGCAATGGAAGAGAAGAGTCAATGGCAGAAGAGTCTCTGCTTTTATAGCAGTGCCCAAGTTGGACTTCAGGGGCCAATAGCAAGCACTGAGTGACCTTGCATTTGTGATTTCCATAGACTGTATTATTAGAGACTTCAGTTTTGTGTATTTTTTTGCAGTGTGGGAGCAATAAAGAGTAAAGGCAAGAAATAAAGAGCCTCCGGGTGCTGACATAAAATTAAATCCTGACTTCGCTTTCAAGTTCAAGGTAGGAAAATCACAGCTGTATGTCTCTGTCAAAAGTGTGCCCAAGCACTAATATCATCAAGGACAGAAACTTTTGCCATGTGATCTTAACCACATTCTGTATATCATCCAGAGCCTTTGTGGACTTAGGTATAAAATCAACCACTAACCCCCTTTAAAACACGCCAGTAAGCAGGATTTGGCCCCATGTAAGTAACTTTAGATTACCGCTGTCTGATCCACAGGGAGACCAAAGCTCCCTTCGGGGCAATATCTGATTAGAGGAGAAACAGTTGTTGGCCTCTAGGAAACTGCAAATCATATTTTGTACAAACCCACAGGGATTTTTGCAAGGCCTGCTGAGCCAATTTAAACAAGGAAAAAAATCTAAGAACCCCGCAATAATATTTTCTGCAGTTTTCTAAAAGCCAAATCCTGCTCATCCTACTCAGTGAAGCAATCTTACTGAACTTAATGAAACTGGTCCCCACCTAGAACTCAGGCTTACTGCCGCTCTGCCACTGCACAGAGAATTGCTCGATTGTCTCTGTTGAGTTGAACCACATCAGTTAGTTTGCAGTTACATCCCTCTCCCTGTTAATACTGACACATTCAATTTTTGGTTTGGGTTTTTTTTCGGTTTGTCTTTTTTTTTTTAATCTTTTTTTTTTTTCCTGTTTAAGTGATGTGTTCCAACATCTTTTCCTCCTGCTATAGACAGAACTAGGTGAGCTGTGGAATAAACATAAGGATATCAGAGCACTGCACCTGCCTTTAAAATGACATGAATTTAATCAAAACCATTTCTAGTCTCAGGGCTCAGACACATGACTGGTCTTACTGCTCTTCCCCTAGGCAACTGCTTGTTGTGCCTCTAGTGTAGGCTTGGACATATGTTTGATATCACCAGCAAGCGACTAAGCAGAGATGTAGGGAGACTGCATTATTTGATTTCTGATTATGTAGAGCTTCCTTCTTTTTGTACTCTCATTGGCCTTATGGATTACAGTAAAGCTGTGGCTAACCTGAGCCAGATCCTGCTTATGCTCACTTATGCAAAGGTAAATCAAGAGAAACTGTGGCACAGTCAATGGAACTACATGAGAGTGAGACTGGGTACAAAGCTCATTAACATCTGTAATGGCACTACTTCTTGAATAAGCATCAACTCTTTGTTTAGAAAAATAACAACAACAAAAAAAAGACAAGCTCAAAGCAAGAAAATACATGTCCACTGAGGGACAAATTACTCTTGTTGAATGTTCAAAAGATAACTTTTTAAATCAAGGAAGTAAAGCCAAATGAACACTGGTTTTTATGGTCACTTGAAAGATCCAACTACAGGAAGGTATTTTTGCTGCATGTGCTAAGTGTGGTACCTAAAAATACCCACAATACCTAGAAAGTGAGAAAAAATTAGCCTTTTCCTTCTGATAGATTTTATAATGGCTACATCTAATTCAAAGTGTATCAGACAAGGAAAGAGGAGTTCAAGGGAGCCAGAACCTTTAATCTAGTTAATTAATAGGGGGGGATAGCCTGTGAAAGCCTTATGTAAAATGAGAAAGTAATCTTATTCTGCGCAGGCTGACTGCTCATTTGGGAGACGGGCAGAAGTTAACAAGGGGCCTTGCAATCTGTTTAATTGGCCACAAGATAAGAGTTTGCTTCAGCCTTTTGTCCGTGCAGCCACACTCTCTCATGCCTCCTGTCCCTGCCCATGGAAGATGAAGGCGCAAGACCTTCCTTCAGTTCTACCAGGCTGTCAGAAATAAGCCGCATACAAGTCGGTGGGAAAGCTGCCTTCAGCGTTCAGGCTCCCGCAGCTGCAGGGATTGCCGCTGTGCATGCCCGTGACAAGCACGCCAATGGCAGAGCCACGGCTTCTGACAAGACGCTCTCTGTAGGCACCTCATTACCAGCCAGTGAAAACTGCTCCATACAGAAACCATTCCCAGCTCTCATGAAGAGGCGCATTGATTTTGCTGGAGCTCATTACGTTCCAGTAATGCAAAAGCATCAACAAATAAACGTGGAGAAGAATTATGTATTTTCTTAAAGCGAAGAAAAGCTCCAGATATAAATGAAAATCACGTAGCTTTTTCTTAAGATATGCAGGGAGGATTTAACCAAACCAGCTAAACATGGCATTTCCGTGGGGAACTCTAAACTACAGAACAAAGGACATAACTTCATGACTTGATCCTGAGATGGTCTAATGAGGTTTAGCATGACAATTACGAATTTTTGCTATGTTATAATAATAATTTTTGCAATAATTAGTACAAGTAATTGGTATGATAATTTAAAAATAAGGGATAATCTCATCTGTTTTCACTCTTCTCTTTGATATTCACAGGCCAAGCTTGATTTCTGCTCAGTAATGGAGTAAGAAAGTTTCACCTTCATTTGTCAGCATTCCACTGCGAGGGCTGTGCACATCCTGCCTGTTCTACAGCTAAACCATGTGGAATTTCCAGCCCAAGCAAAAAGATAAATATTCAAGTACTTTATTATTCAACTTTTAAAAATCCCAGGAGAGGAAATGCAGAGAATCTCTGTGACATGAATCTTGTGTGCCTTCTTTTCACCTTGGGGATAGGATAAATTGGCCTCCATCTTTAGAAGTATCTGTCAAGTAGTTACATTTTAAACCTAATTTATTTATGCCTGAATCCAGCAAAGCACTTAAGCATGTGCTTATGCTAAACATGTGAATTAGCCCATTAACTCTACAGTTAAGCATCATACAAGTACATCATACGAGCTCTGATAGACTCTTCATTTCCTTATCTTGCAGAAAGACTTTACCTTCTATTGTGAGTGATGGATTGATGTTATTTGAAACAATTCTGGTATGCTGACCTGCGAAAATAGTACAAATTTGTCATAACCACTGCAAACTGGACATGTCAAATGAGTTTATCTCATTTCTGCCATGTTTTCAATGTAACCTGAGAAGAGTGCTATGGAAAATTAGGTGTATCACCTACTGATTAAATACAAACAAAACACGGTTACCCTACTTTGTTTTGTAATGCTTCTTTAAAACAACAGATGCTAGGTTAAATCTCATGTTAAGGCATTTATCACATCTATTTTCTGCTCCCTTGGAAAGTATACTCAGAATAATGCTCAAATGAATCACAATGAGATTTTTCAGTTGAAACCTAAAAGGGAGTTCAGGGAATAAACATTTAATTTTAGGAGGAAAAAATAGGTGTTTTAAAGCTTTAAGTAAGTTTTTAGATGGTTCAGATAGGCAAAGCTCCATTACAGCCATTGTTTGAGACCTGTCGTAACCTTCACAAGGTCTCCAAGGAGATATGAGTCCAAAGGAAGAAGAAATGAAGTCTGCAACAGGGGTATGGAGCCTGAGGTTGCAAGCTATGAATCTGCAGCACAAGCTGGAGGACACATTGGCATTCTGGCCCCGCAGCTTTCCCCAGCAATCACTGCCAGGACCAAAAAAGTGTCACCTTAAAAATGAACAAATCTTTGCTGTTCTCTTGTAAAACTGGAGCTTGATAGTGAGGAGGCTCCAGTAAAGAACTTTCATAATCACATTTTTTTTTTCTAATAGCTTTTACGAGAATGCAGAAAGGTCTCCCTCCCCTTGCAAGGCTGGAGAGACCTGTAGCATGGTATTGACAAAGACAGTCCTTTAACTCAGAAGGAGTAGAATTTGACTCAATTAATCTGCAGGCTAACAGTAAGGAAAGATAAAAATATTGCTTTGAAGAGAAGGGTTTCATTGCAGCAAAATTACATACAAGCATCTAATAAAGTATAATCTAAGACTTGTTATTCTTACAGGTATCATTTTCTCTGCAGCAGCTGCAAGATGAATACCTTCAGCTCTGCTGCAGAGATAAGACAGCCTTGATTGGGCCACAACTGGTTGCTTTGCCAGTATCCCTTGCCTTTTGCAACAGTTAACTCCACGTTTTTTGGCCCAGTGACAGCTCTACTTTGAGAGAAGAAATTCCTCCTCCTTTCACACTGCCTCTCCCAATCCCTCATCCATACTCCATGCACTGATCTCTCAGTTTCACCTTAGCTATCTTCCAGGTCTGTTAGTCATGCCAGTGTATTTCAACAACACCATGTTTCATTCTTCCAGATTTCTTGAGTCAATGACTCTTTTCTCTTGAAGTCACCAGTGCTTTGCTCCATGGCCCAAGTGTATGGGGCTGTGTGTGACTAACATGTCACTCAACCTTCCTGTGCCCAGGGTCACTACCTAGCAGCATATAGGAAGGCTTGGTTCCTCTGAAAAACAGAAAGTTAACTGAGTTCAAGTGGCTCTGGAATTTTAAAAACAAAGTACATCCATCTCTCATGTAGTATGTCACACAAAGAATAAACTGCTCTTTGGAGAAGAATAAATGTCATTCATTGTCTAAGCATGTGGCTGTTAATGAGATGAGATTCAGAAACCATCCTCCTCAAAGCTCCAGAGGCATTCTGCCTTCCCTGTTAATTCAGGAGCAGACCAGTGCTCTTCTCACTGTGGGCCTGATATTACATATAAATGTCATCCCTTTAGAAAGTGTTTTCTAAAACAGCAAGAAGTTTAAAAATAAACATCTTTAAGTAGAAGCAAGCATTGTCGTGGGTTTTGAATTGGCTTTATTGAAATTTCTTCATGACCAAGGTTCTGCTACTGCACAATTTAGACAACAGAATGGACAAATTCATTTAGGCCAAAAATTCATTTGAAGTTGTTTGAAGGACAAAACCCCCCCAAAACATCTTTTACACACTGAACACAAGAGCAATCCTCACATTTACTTTTGGTCTTTAATTGTAATATATTACCAAGTATTTAATTAATTTGACTTCACTGAAGCAAAAGCAAATTGGACTTGGAAACTTGGTCCATCCCACATTAGAAGCTCTTGGCACAGTGAGGCAGAAAAGTTCCTCAGCATGCATTAATTAAACTAACTGAAGTACCAGGAGCAGATTCATTTTCTCTGGCCTCCCCATGTTCAAGGCAGGCTAGAGGAAGTATTAGTGAACACAACCAAATTTTCCAGTTTTAGCTCAACACATCAGGAACACATCGGATACAGAAGAGCCCTTTGCAGCTCTGAGGCTCTAGAAAAGAGTCCCAGGTGGAAAGATGGGAAAAGATTCTCTTATGACCAAAAGCTCTTCTCAGCACATGAGCAGCTACCTGAACTGCACCCTGGAGACAACTCTAACGCCAAGGAAATGAATGCTACTATTATAGAAACCTCTCCAGGGAAGTCCTATTGCTCAGGATGTTTAAAACTAGGCCAGACAGAACAATGGCAGCAGCACAAGAGAAAATGGATGGCAGAGGTGCTTTCTTAGCCTCCAGCTTCTGCAGGATTTCCCTGTTGTTAACTGCAAAGTTGAGAGACCCATGGTGCTGCAAACTGCTTGTGAGTCTTTTTAACCATCACTTGAAAAGCTACTGTCCTCCACCATCTCCTCCTTTTTTTGTGTTGCTTTGCTGAAAAACTTTACTTAGCTTTGAAACAGTGAGCCATGCTTTCAGCACTGCTGATGCACTTACTCCACCCAAGAAAAGGTTCCAGGAATCATTACTTATCTTTTGGAAGGCAATAAAAATCTCTTTTCTCATCAGGTCTGTTGCAGGAACATGAGAAGAAATTACACTTTTTAAATAACCCTGTAGGTTAAGTATCTAGGGAAAAAAAAAAAGGCAGAGTTGAACTCACAGGGCTTTTTGCTGTATAATCACACACTCTACTGTTTTGTACAATTCTGTTGGTTATTTGAACGAACAATTTCAAAAGATTTCTTTTTAAAAGGAACAAATGCACTTAAAGGCCATACTAGCAGGCTCTAGCCATCTTTAAACTACAGTCACAAAGGCATCAACTGAAAAAGCAAAGGAAAAAATGTGTGTTTTTTCCAGCATATTTAATCTGGGAAGCCTGACAGCAGTTTCAGTACAGTTCAAAAAGACCTCTTCTGGTAAACATTTATGCATGTGAATACTCTCATTGAGCCTCCCAGCAAAGTAACCTACCCAAGTCCTTGCAATACCAGAGCCTTGCTTGCTCCTGGCTGTGTTTTCAAACAGAAGCTAAACTACTTTTTAAACAAGACAACGGAAACTCAAAGATATACATGCTCTTGCTTAGTGACCTGATGGTGCCTTCACACTGGTAACATACTTTTTATGCTATATTGTTATCCATGCTAAATAGTTGGGTGTTTTCAGAAAGCAAGGATGACATCTTTGGTTACTTTTGTAACTCCCTCACTATATCTTGTGCATATCCCAGTTGACATGCCTCATCAACCGACCTCACATACACCCCCCCTTGGTCTGCTCTGGCAGTCACAGAAATCCAAGAGATTATTCCCACACACAGTGCTTGGCTGTGGGGCTCAACCCTACACACTTCAAGTGAAAAAAAAAGGTCTTGCTTTCTCTTCAGTAGAAGTGCACTGTAATCCGACATCTTTATCGCTAAACTGTGACCTCCTGAAAATATAAACGTGCTGTCATCTATCCAGCCCACTGATGAGGAGCACAAAGCACAGGGCTCCACCTTAAGGTAACAAGCATAACTCTAAATCCTTTATTAGTTCCCCCTGAGACTATGTATTGAAACACACAAGCATTAAGGAATGGGTGCAGAAGGTCTGAGAAATCCTGATTCCCCTTCTGCTATGCCTCATGGGCACTGCAGTTCATGGCAGGAGCACGGTGCATTTCACTGCTGCCCACCCTGGTCTCTCACCCCGCAGCGCTGTGGGGAGGAGTGACAGCGTTTCAATGTTGTAGATATAAGAGTTCATTTCTGGATTGACTCCTTCCTTCCCAGACTGCGTTGAAGCATAATCCGGGGCTGCCAGGCAGGTACACTGCTAATAAACCCTGCCTAGGCTTTTTTGTTATCCTATTGATTTGTGAGCCAACCTGGAAAAAAACTCCCTTTTCCTGCTCTTTGCCGTGGAGCGAGCCAGCTGCTCGCCGGGAAGGTGGCTGCTCACCCGGGGAGGTTCACGGGGGGAGGCTCACCCTCACCGCCACCCCGCCCGGTTCCATGGCCAGGTGACAGCGGCGGGGAAGAGCCGGGCATCCCCGCGCCGCCCCAGGCTGAGGAGGGGGAAGAGGGGAGCCGAGGAGCAGCCCCGAAGCAGGGTCTCCTCAGGCTCTTTTCTACTGGGTTTTCCCTCCTCCTCCTCGGGACCCCGGACCTGCCTCCACCGGCCACGGGGTCCCAGGGCAGGTGCCACCGCGCGAACGGCGGGGCGGCTTGGGGCTGCCCCGCCCCTCCAGCGGGAGCCGGGCTGGTCCCGCCCCGTCCCGCCCGGCTCCGCACCGCCGGGGACCGCGCCATGTGCCGCCGCCAGCCGCCGCGGGGGCCGCGCCGAGCTCGCCGCCGCCGCTGCTGAGCGTGCG
>JANIJG010003692.1:0-38098 GCA_024611175.1 Megaceryle torquata
TTCCAGTCCCTTCATCATCCTTGTAGCCCTCCGTTGGACTCTCTCGAGCAGATCCCTGTCTCTCTTGAACTGGGGAGACCAGAACTGGATGCAACACTCCAGGTGAGGTTTCACTAGGGCAGAGTAGAGGAGGAGCAGAACCTCCCTCCATCTGCTGGACACACTCCTAATGCACCCCAGAATACCACTGGCCTCCCTAGCCACAAGGGCATGTTGCTGTCCCATGGATAACTTGTTCTTCCACCAGGACTCCCAGGTCCTTCTCCACAGGCCTGCTCCCTAGCAGATCACCTCCCAGTCTGTACTGGTGTAATTTATTATTCCTTCCCAGATGTAGGACTCTGCACTTATCCCTGCTAAACCTCATTAAGCTCTTCTTTGTCCAGCTTTCCAGTCTGCCCAAGTCTCCACACAGCCTTCAGGTGCATTGGCCAAAACTTCCAGCTTCATGTCACAGCAAACTTGCTGAGAAGACACTCTATCAATGACATTGATGACAGGACAAAGTTGTTGACAAGGACTGGACCCAGCACTGATCCCTGGGGGACTCCAGTAGTTACAGCTCTCCAGATGAACTTGGCAACACTGACCACCACTCTTTGGACTCTATTGTCCAACCAGTTCTTAATCCATCTTACTGTCTGCTCTTCTATTCCACGCTTCCTGAGCTTCTTCACAAGGATGTTATGGGAGACATCACACATCACCTTAGACTTCCTTCTCAAGCCAGGCCTCAAAGCAGAAAGCACCTTAGCCATCAACAGCACAAAAGAGGGAGAAAGAAGGAACTCTGATGGCAATACAGGCTGTGGAGAATTTTACTGGCATAATCCTCTCCCAAGGTTGGCTGGCTGACTTTAAAGGGAACACAAGTAAGAACATCACAAACCACTGAACTGATGAGAACCACACGCAGAGTGAGAAAAACCTCTTCTCATACAAACATTTGTTTATTAAATCCTGCCATGATGATTAAGCATGGCTCCCAACACCATTTTCCAGGCAGAGCTCATGCTAGGAGATTGACCCAATGCTTATTCAATGCACATTTTACTAAAACCCATATGGTTAAACATCCAGCCAGGAGACCAAACAAACATCGATAATTTCCTTTGACACCTCCTAGCTACATTTCTCTGACAAAAGCAACCAGAGGCATCCAGTATCATTACACGCCAAAGAGAAAAGGAACTCCAGCTCCCTTACTAAATTCCTTCAACATAACAAGAGGGAGAAATCACAGGCTGTACCAGCCAGGATCCATCAGCTGGTTAGGACAGCAGCAGTAATAATTCTGCCTGTATACTTGGAAAAACACAGAGGTGTTTCTATAGTCTACTTAGGCAGAAACCTCAGGAACTCTTCCTCCCCTTCCCTAAGGGAGATTCAAAACATTTGAGGTTTAACAGCTGCAACAGTCTCTTCTTACAAGAGAAAATATTCAGGAACAAGATAACTAGAGACACAGTTACTGAAACAGGATGAAAACACACACACAAAAAAAAGCCTCTGGGGTCTAAGTACTGCCCTAATGACTGCAGTCTGCTACTCAAAACATCTGAATGTATACAGCTCTCATCACCACTTGCAGATCAAACAGGAATGGCAAGATGCAAATCTTGCTGCCTGCAAAAGAGGTAATCTAAGCCACCATTTGTAAGCAACCTCCTAGCAATACCACAGCCCCTGCAATCACACAGAAATAAAAATCTGCAAATGCCCTTGATCTTGCATTCATTCCCCAGTAGATTACTGTGCCGAACCCAAACATCACTACTTTGCTGTTTGGGGGAGCTGAGTGCACAGTCCTTATTACACTTGAAATGGCAGGAGGATATATTCTGTATTCAAATTTGACTGCAGACATAGAAATCAGTTTAAAAAAAAAGGGTTAGAAGGGAAATAATACCAGCTATGCTCCTTTAAGATAGTTTTAAGAACAGTATTGTGCTTATTTCACAGCCAAGAGGTATAGCAATTCTACAAAGCTAACTCAGAATTAACAGATACATTTTTCTGGTACACTAGAAAGAATGGGGATGCTAAACCCATTATATAGACAGTGAAGTGTCATCAGAGCAAAGAAAGTAAAAATAGCGAAGTTATCTGGAAGATGACTAAGCAAATAGATTGTCAAAAATACGCTTTCAAATACAACACCCTTTTCTTAGAGCTGCATACATCCATTTAGCTTTGTTAATTTCTCCACTTTTTCATCTGATAATTTATTTTTGGCCTCCCTCCTAGTAGCATACTTCCCCAGAAGCCTCGCTTCACCCTACCCACACTCAAGACTCTCAAGCACGTTTGGAGAACAATTTAGAACCTGATGCTGATCACCCCAGTGACTGCAGAGAATTTCTACTGCAGCACTTGTAGGATCATATACATGCACTTCCTTTGCATACATATAGCCACTGAAAAACTGGATTTGTGCTGTCTCCCACACTCCTTTCTAGCTCTTCCTCATCACTCACACCTATCTTGGGGGTCTTTGTGGATCCACCAGCATCTTCCAGGACTGATGAACCCTCCTGTCTCAGGCAACCCTTTCTTCCATCATTTTTGCAGGTGAGAAACTGCTCATCTCTTTTCCAGGCCACACCATTGCCCAGAGGAGAATACTAGATGTTGCCACCTCAGGAACAGCAGTGGTTACAAGGAATGGGAGCTGCAGAGCCAGGTACTGCTCCTGCAGCTGGGGTGGGAGCAACATTCCCCAGCACCTCTCCTTTCCACATGTGTTGCCAGCGGCCAAGCTTAAAGGATGCTGGCCTCAGCTATGGCCACACTCTTCTGTGCATTTCCCTCTCTTCAACCAACACCCAGACATCTCCATAAAGAAAATTACCCTTTCTTCAGATTACATCTCTTCTGGAACTTAGTTGGCCTCCACACAGCTGCAATTGCTGGTAATCTACATTTCTGAGGCAACAGTGGTAGTTGGTGCTTGGCCAAGCCTCCCAAGTCATTCCTCTGCCACGCCAAAGTTCTGCATATGGCTCCCCTGTGGCTCCTTCTCACAGAGGGATGGGTACCTGCTGGCACCCCAAAAAGCCAGGTCCTACTGTCTGCCCTGACCGCTGCTGAGAACCCAACCCTCCTCCTCCAAAAGCCAAGCACAAACCCCTGGGGTGCCCTTACCAACAAACAGGGTTTCAAAGGCTCAAACCCATTACATCAAGGTCATTAGGATACTTTTAGTGACGTATCCCTGTGGATCTGCTAGAGCAGCAATGAGGTATTTGACATGGAGTAAATCTTCCCTCACTGTTACTCCTCTCATTCCCTCCTGCAGTAAGCACAGATCCTCCTTCACATGGTAGACACAGGGCAGCAAAGGTACCCTGCCAAGCAAAAGCAAACAGACAGAAGATCCCAGTGCACAGCAACTGGCAGTCTTCATCCTTTGCTTCTGCAAAGCTATTTCATTTAAAAGATAAATGGGATGATCTCCCATAACTTGCCCCACAAAGGCAAAAGGAAGCCGCTCTGGAAGCAGGTTTTTAGCATCGCCTCTTCCAGCTTAAGCAGCGGCAGGAGGTACACTTCTGAGTACATTATGGAAGAACTCTCACTATGAAGGGGAAAGGGGTTTAGCTATGTACACAAGTAGAAAATTCAAGAGGAGTGGATGGGGTGTAAGAGCAGCAGCAACAGGAAAGAACAAAACAAAACTAGGCATCTCAGGCAAGGCTTAGTATGTGCAAGAAGAACACAGTGTCTCTCTATACTCTAATGACAGCACTACATGAGAGGCCACCTCTGAAAGCACCTCTCCTTACAACTAGCAAGGGAAAGGAAGTGGAAGAAAGAGTGATGTGAGATGAGAAAAAAGGAATGTGTCTACACATCTACATATGAAGACAAGCAGGTAGATTTACACCCACCTTGCAGCCCTTCAGACTCTGGACAATCTCTGCTCCTCTGCAGCACAGGCATCCGAGGCTGAACTCTGATCCCTGCTTGCAGGAAGGGCATCTTGAAGCTGATCTTACTCAAGTCAGCCTTACTTACAGCAGAAAGGAGCAAGTACTTGGCAACTTAGAAGTATTTGGCAGCTGCACACTCTGGATTAGATTTAACTGCCGACTAGCTCATGGCGTGGGACTGATTAGACCTAACAGCTCCTTCCGTGCCAGTGACCCATAGATTAAATACGCTGCTGTAGTAACACTATTGGCTGGAACGAATCGCAGCAGCTCCAGGTTACAGTCACATGGACAATGCCCCATGAGTGTAATACGGAGGGCAAGGAGAGGCTGGTCCCATTCACACAGGATAAGTGAGAGAGCTTGTGCAGGTAACACTACAGAGCTCAAAGTAAAAATATCCATTTTCTTCTCCTAGCACCAAGAGTGAAATCAGTCAGGGCGTAACAATCTCTTCCATGCTACACTCCCAACACATATAAGAAAAAAGCAGCCTGGTTGCTTAATGACAGCAAGAAAAAACCTCAACTCTAATACTGCACTTTTCCTCCTGAAAAATCCCATGACACCTTTTAAGCCACTCCCTCTACTTCAAGGAGCCAACAATAGAGACAGAGCAACTTGCCTACAATTATATCACAAGCCAGAAGAAAGCACTGGAATTTGCATGCTGTGACTCCTGCTGTAGGCACCGGATAACACTGCAGGCATAAAGGTCAAACCCTTCAGCAGGAGCTCTTAAGATACTGTCTGCAGGCCACAACCAGTCAGCAGAAAGCTGGGAGATGGCACAATGCCAGCCCAGTTTCTCTTGGATATCCATGTCCTTCATTGCAAAGCGCCTTAGCACCTGGCAAGGCAGTTAAGCAATCATTCCCTGCAAGATGAAGCAAACATCCCTCCTCCACAACGGGATTAGACAGCGGAGTAGGAAGATGGGGTATGGGAATCTCCAGGAGAGGAAAGCGAAGCTTGACAGGCATATGCATGAGGTGGAGGAAGCTGAGGACCAAGGATTGTAAGAGAAGGGAGGGAGCAGAAAGCACTGAGCCAAGGAGATGAAATTATATGGTGAGAGGGGGCAGAGTACTTTGAAAGCACACCGGAGATAAACGCATTCAGATAATTGCTTAGAAGGGAATAAATATTAGTAAGTACTATAATTACCTTGAACACTTTACAAAGCTTTAAGAAGAAACATGACTAGAAGAAGGGCTGGCACACGTGCTTGTTGGGAGCTCCTATTTCAAGCTAGCATGAAGGAACTGACAAGGCTTGACACCCAGGTTGGTAATTTCTGCTTGGCAGCCAGCCACAGCCCTTTGGCTAGATCTTGGGTACTGGGTAACTGGAGTTAATAAGCGCCAGATTCCAGCAGTACAGTTTTCCGGAGAAAAGACCTGGACAACTTATGGCAACAAGCACTTGCCTTCTCCTGTGGCTCTTATTCAAGTTCCAGGTCCACTTTTGGAGAGATTTGGAGGAACCTGGGAAGATTCCCATGCCCCTGGTGATGATGTGGAATGGGAACAGAAAGATTCATCCAAGACAACAAAAATCTCAGTTTATCTAAGCAGCCAAATCTTGATAGCCATGCTGTAATGAGAGATCAGAGTCCTTCTTTCGCTGAGAGGCAAACAAAAACTTTTCTGCTTTTTGGGGGTTCAGTATCTCACCTTTAAGTCTCCATTTCTCTAAAGGCTTCAGAAGCCATCCATTTCACACAGAAGCCTGGGTCAGTACTAAGCTCCTCTCAAACACAGAAATGGTATTTAGCACTACAGAGCCCATAAAAAGATGCATCTACCTCACCTCTTGCTCCCAGCTCCCTTTAACAAGCTCATCAACTTCCATATAAAGTCCAAAAGCCATAAAAGTGACGGTGTGCCTCAGGCAGAGATCAGTGAGGCAGCAGAAAGTAGAGGTAAAACAACCACCAAGAAAGCAAACAAAATCCCCCAAAACCCCAGATGCATCACCCATTCCCTGCTATACCGCTGTCATCACAATGACTTCAAAGAGGAATGCATTTGCTGGGAAGCAAAGCTCTCCACTTTTGTGTGCGGAGAACACCAGGCAAACGACGCAGATTCCAGACTTGTGCCACTGGTTAAAACAAAACAAAGCTTAGCAGTTCCACAACGGCTGTCCAACCGTGTCAGACCCCAATGAGCTGTTTTGCAAGAGCCAGAAAAACAAAATCTCAGACACCAAACCAAACAAGCAGCATTAACATAACGTTCAATAGTGCTAATGGCTGTGCAGCTGCCCTAAGTGCTGCTCCGTGATATATGCTCTGGATCCTGCTGGGATGGGGCCCCCCTGATGGGGCCAACCTTGTTGCCAGAAACTGCACAGGAATCTCCCTATTCCTGCACTTCAGCAGCAGCCTCAGCCCCTCCTGACTGGCAAAGTCTTACAGCTGCCAAGGTCAGAAAAGACAGAAGTGCTAGATGATTTTTCAAGTCCCAAATGGAATCAGTATATTGGTAGGAAAGCAGAAGTCAGCCAAGAGGGGTTTGGTATGTATACTGCTCACGAACAAGAGACCAAATACAGATGGATCCTTACTATATCCATTCCTTCTGTACTTGTGAGTCTGACACTTTAAGAGCTAGGGGTGTAGTGGTAGGCTCAGCATTTGGCACAGAGCCTGTTCTCATCTACCATTTTTTAATCAGTTGTGTTCCTCACCTTCCTTCTCCTCCTAGTGCTCTTTCCCTTGGATCATCTTTCCTCCACTCCTCCGCTTAACAGCAGGCCACCTCTTCTTTCCCTGTGCACCATCGCTCAACAAGAATGGGAGCTGGACCTGGAAACACTAAGGAACCACCAGCAGTGAAATAAAATTAAAAAGAGGCCACAGGAGGGGATAGGTGGTGGCTTCAGACAGGAACTTCAGATTAAAGACTACGGAGGGCAGAGCAGACAGTCTCTGTCAGAAGCCAGTAGCAGTTAACAGAGTAGCTGCAGTCAAACACTGGACTCACCTCACCCAGTCAGCAGGGCTGAGTAACTGGTTGCATGTCCCAGACTCATGGTACCAAGGCCCTGGTGCATGAACAGCAAACCAGGGTAACCAGCCAAATGAATTCATCATGCCCTCCAGTCACCTGCCTCCCCAGCTCTCCCGCTTTCCCATAAATGTCTGCAGGACCATGTGAAAAATGAATCCACTTTCAAAGCAGACAAGCCCTCCAATCCTTCTCCGTATTTACTGGTTTTGCCAAGTTAATTTTTGGATCAAGCAAGTACCTCCAACAAGTTCCTCACATGAGCAACCTGGTCTGCAGACACCACCCCATCCCCCATGCAAGGTAGGAACCAGCCTGGAACAACTCCTTTCAGGATCACTCCTGTTTTTTAGCATTAGTGCAGGCACTGTGCAGCAGTAGTACAAGTCCTGACTGTCAAAGCCTCTCCCTTTTCAAGAAATGCTACTCATCACTTATCTGAGATAGTCTGGTTTTGTGCTGATGTTCAATTACTGGAATGGGGCTTTAGCCGCAGCTAGAAAGGCAAGATTTCTTCCTGTTTCATTGTCCTTTGCTAACTAAACCTCCTAATGACAAAAACCTTACTAACACATGTCATTGGAAACATGTTCTTAGTACACTGATGAAGAAAGGTTCAGCAACAGGTTACAGCTGGAAGTGACACGTATTTGCACACAGACATCATAGACCCACCAAAGGCAGCTGCAGACCAAATTTCTTTGCCCTGCAATTTGAACAAACCCCACCTTGTCAGGAAAGGCTCTATTTTAGTCTCTCCATAGTTGATAAGAAACAGATGCTAAACATCTCCTAACATTTAACTAGATAACTATTCCTTAAGATAATTTTATATGGCTAGGAAAGAGATGTCAGTATAAAAATGTAGTCAAAGCATATTTAGCGGGTTACCATTATGGTGTATTTAGCAACTTAAAAGCCAGAGGCAACTCACAGTACTGCGGTTTTCCAGACATTGGCTGGAAGACCTAAACATCCTTGATACCAGTAGACAAGTCAAATCATGAGCAGAGGAGTCCTAGTAACAAGAAAACCCAATTGTGCTTGAGAAGCTTCCCCCTTCCTTTCAGGCAATTTTCCTGGTGCTGTTAAGTTTCTGGGCAGGGTCTGCAGATTGATGACTATCAGATAGTAAGGAGCAACTCTTTCAGGTTGTAGTACTCTGATTCACTTGAGTTAAACCAACTCTGGCTTTGTACTCAACTATACAACCCTTAGCTCAATGGCTGAATCCATGACTGATTTTGTAGGGGTAAGAAAGAAGCCAAGAGAGACCAAAAAGAGATACTTAAAAAATAAAAATAAAATACAAACAAACAATGTTTCATGGTCCAAATAATTCAGTAAGCCTCCCGACCCAGAAGCGATGCTCCCCCTATGACCCTCTCTCTCCCACCCCCAGCCCTGTGGTCTGCAGCACTCTTTATATGCCTTTCACTTTATATAATGGGTCTGGTAAAAGTGTTCCAAGTACACATTCGATTTACAATAAAAACTCCTTTAATAAAGACATCTAACTTGACAGAAGGTCAACTAAAAGACAACAATTCGCATAAACCAAAACCTCCTGTGTAAATAAACAGGATTTTCAGGAGCCTCAGGATGTCAGGCAGTCTGGCCAAGACTGCAGGGAGGGAGTCACCCCATGAAGAATTACATTTGGGGATGTGCAAGAGTAGAGCCTGCCAGCCCGGCACCAATGGCTGTGGCAGCCTCCCACCACACATGGGAAACTGAAGAGAGCTGTCTGAACCACATGCAGAAATAAGGCAACAGCCAGGGCCATCTGCAGATGTCCTGTCCAACATGCTCCCCAAAAGAAGCAGCACCACCCCAACACATTCAGGATCAGTCCAGGTCCAGCACCGCGCACCACGACAATCTAGAGACAGCACACACAACTGTGAGGGTGGCACAATCTGCTTGCAAAACAAAGCTTGCGGCAGAGGATTTTGGGCAGACACAGATGGAGAAAGCACAATCTTGGCCACCGTTGCTAACAATGCATTGAGGAGCAGATGAGGCGCCAGCAACATTCTTGGGCCACTAGATTCAGTAAACAAAAACAACCCCAAAGCCTGTGTGTGCAAACACCCACTCTGCCATTTTCCCAGTGCGTTCCCCTCCAGCCAAGGAGTCTTCAGCTCTAGGCCTGTGTGTCTGCCACTGACCCCCTCAACCCCTGCACCCAGGCAGGCAACAGAAAAACAGGAGAATGCGAGAGCACAACACTTGAGCAGCAGCCAACTGCACACTGCTGCCTCCCAGACAGAACCTCTCCTTCTCTGGGTGACAGGCCCTTGAGATCATCCCTTCTTTCTCCAAGAGTAGCCTCAGCATTGTTATTTCACTTCGACATGCCATTTACAAACAAGATGCAGTTTCACGACCTTACGCAGGCTCTACTCCCATCTAGGAATCGCAAATAAATCACCAATTACTATGCATGAATAGAGAGAGGAAGAGGGTAATGAGTCTATGTACATATATACATATGCAATGTTTGAACACAAAGAGCTGTAAATTGCATTCACAGGTGGTATTCTGGAGACTGCAGGAGACTCGAAAGCAGAACTATTCATAAACCAGTCACTGACATGAATGAATTCAGCATTCCCCAGAAGCCTATTGTGTTTCCTATATATTACACAATAAATATGAGGGGTATCAGACTTTGCATCCCTGAAAAAATGAAGGTAAATCTTGCAACTACACATAGGATTAGCACAGGCTGGCACAAATATTAATGGTCTCATCGCTGCATGAGGATTATTTACAGCACTTGCTCTATTTTCCCATTTTGTACTTGCTGTGATGAAGTGCCACTTGTTTAAAGAACCCTGTAGCAAACACTGCAGCAAGAGGTGGAAAAAACAGCGGAGATCTACAAATGTTACACCCACATGCCAGATGTGGGTTTTCAAACCCTTGGTTTTGCAGTTATTTGGATTCTGGTAGCTAGTTAATGCTTGGTATATTAAAACATCCACTAGCTCTTTCCATAACCACAATTCCTCCTTCAGCAATTCTAATGACTCTGCAAAAGGATAAGGAAAAATTCAGTTATTTCTTTTTCTGCATACTCAACTCATAGTACCTATCCATATATTCCAGCATTAACATTACTTGTTTGGGAAACAACAGTCCTTTTCTAGCCAGTCAGAGATCTACCTTACGCAATAAGGCTTTTTACTCCAGCCGCTTCCCCACTAACTCAAACAAGTCTCAGATTTACACAGTGACCTAAAGCACCTCTGTGCAACTTGAAGATTTGAAGCACGGTCACGGATCCATAGCTTTGTTAAAACTGGCAGCTGGGCAAAGGTAGATCAGCTGTCTGAAGAAATGCAGGGGAAAAACACCAAAACTCCAAGCACACACGTGCTACGCTTCCTACCATTAAAAACAGCCTCATGTTTAATGCAAGGAGGTCAGCACAGTGTTTTTTACAAACCAGATAGATCCATGGGATTTGGGGACAACTGAAAAGCGAGCAATTCCCCGAGTGAAAGTCCCCTTGCAGCTCATCCCCTGGAGATGTCAAAGGCACGGCAGAGCCAGTTTGAGGTCAAACCCGGAGAGGCAGCTCCTGCACACAGAGACTCGGGGTGGCCTTGGCAGCTGTCCTGGTGCGGGGTGAGCCCTGACACGGGGTGTACAATGCAGGCTGGCAGGTCCCACTGTTGCATGGCTTTGGGAAGCCTCCAGCAAGGCGATGCCCTCTGCTGCTACGTCGCCACAGCAGCCCGGCATGCTTCAGAGCGGCACGCAGGCAACCAACAGACAGACCGCTCTCTCGCTCCATATTAGGAAGAGTTAATCCAGAATGGTATTATTGTTCTTCAACGGGAGAGACTAAGAGCGTGAAGGCAAGACAGCAAGCCACTGCTGTTCGCCTACACCCATCTTGCAGGCTACGACAGACAGCCTGTACTCACTGAGCAAAGTCACCCTGGATAAACTTCGCTTTAAGATGGCTTTTCTCAGGGAACCCAAGGAAGAAAACTACTCGTTAAAGGAAGTTTGAACCTTCTCCAAAACCATTTCAAAGAGTCATCTCTCTCTTTCCTCAAGACAGACAGAGAGCATGAAAAAACCACACGCACACTGGCAAATCAGAGACATGGAAGCACAACTGCAATTCAAGTAAAAATGTTACTTCCAAATTGTCAGAGCAGGTATGTGACAATTCTCAAGACAGCAAAATTGCCTTACTGCTTCTTCCCTCAGTAGCATTAATGCCAGCAGAAAATCTTACCAGTGAAAAGGCAAATCAAAACATCTCCCAGTTTGCTCTGTACACACACAGGCAGAAAGCAGTGTGAGGGTGCCGTACTGTTATTTTCCACAAACGTTCCTATCTACTCATCAGTACTAAGATAGGCACATGGACTACCACCAAAAAAAAAAAAAGTAATAATAATAAAAAAAAGGCATTTTCATTGCCTTATATACTTCCTTTCCCCAAATTTGTAGGGAGGGATCTTGCACTGCCTCAGCATCTGTCACCCAGCAGTGGGATCCCAAAGGACTTTATAGAACTGCATACAGTCATCCCCTGGACAGGCACTTGTGGGATGAGACAAAACCACCCGTTCAACGGTTCACAGGGTACAAAGCGCAGACAGAAAGAGAAGGAACTACAGAAGTTTGGAGAGACAACACAAAGCAATCAAATTGCAGTTTACGACAGCAGGGACTGCCTGCCCTCTACATTTCACCGTACTCTTCGAGAGCCAAGAAGAGCACTTGGTTTCTGCACTACCTTACCTGAGGCATTTTCCCTATTTTCATTGTTCAAGCTCAACACCGACCCCTAACTCCCCACCCTTACGATTCCCCTCTGAAACGTGCTCTGAACCCAACACGGAGTAGCCCCTGGCCGGCCGCTCGCCCGTCCAAGTTGCTGCCGAAGCCCGGCGCGGAGGAGGTGCTCGTCCCCTCCGCTCCTACCGCTCCCACGCCCTGGCAGCCCGCTCCGGCCGGACGCCGCGCCGCGCCCCGGGGCTCGGCCAGGAATAGGCACCGGGGTATCGCAGATGGAGAGGAATGCCTAATTTATTTTAAACATATATATGTGTGTATATATATACACACACCCATGCATATATTTATTTATTTTCCCCCTTCCTCCTTCCGACCGCAGGAACAGCGCGAGCAGTGACAACTCCTGCGGGAAAGCGCTGGCTATTTTCGGCAGGGGTAACCCTCCCGAAGCCCTGCGAAGGAGGACACCCACGGGGGATCCCGTCCTGCCCGAGGGACCCCGGTGCGGTCCCGTCCCGTCCCGCCGCCGACCGGCACTTACCGAGGAGAAGCAGGGAGGCCAGCTGCGGCCGCAGGGTCCGCATGGCTGCCGGGGCTCGGGGCGGCGACCGCCCTCACCTCCCGCCGCGGGGCGCCGCGGGGCGCCGGCTCCCGGGGCAGGCGTCGCGCCGGGCCCGGCGGCACAAAGGGAAGGCGGCGGGGCCGGCACGGGGAGGCGCCAAGGCAGGCGGGGGCATCGCCCCCGCAGCGGGGCGGCCGCCGCGCCTCCCCTCCCCGCCGCTGCTCCGCGCCGACGGCTCCTGGGGGAGAGGCAGGAGGAAAGGAAGAAATCGGCTCGTCCAAGGCGCGCAAAAAAAATAAAAATACAGGAAGGGGGGGGGGCAGGAGAGGGAGGGGGCACGAAGCAACAACAAAAAGACCCTACCGCAAAAAGTTATAAAAATAAGCGGGGCGCCGCGCCCCCCGATTTACTCCGGCCCACCGCCCTCACCTGCCCGCCCGCCGCGGGGTACCCGGCGCTTCCTCCGCGCCGCCAAACTCCTCCCCCGGCCCGCCCCGGCCCGCCCCGCCACCGCCCGCTCCCCCCGGCGGCGGGCCAGGGAAGCGGGCAGACCCCGGCCGGCGGGCAGGGCGCGCAGTGTGGCTGCGGAGCTGGGCAGGGGCCGGGATGCCCACGACTTGTGGGCGTTACTGGAACGGGAGTCGGGGAGAGTGCCGCAGAGGCTGTGGCGTGGGGCTGCGAGGCTGGGGTGAAGCCAGAGTGGTAGAAGAGCGCAGGGATAAACCGTGTTCCTTTGTTTTAAAGGGAAAAAGTCCTTAGGCGCTCCTCGGAAACCCGGCTTCTTGAGAAATGGCATCAATGCTCCCTTTTGTTCCCGTGCAAACTAAAAAATAACAGGCGGGCGTTCGAAGTTTCGGTCCCGCTGCGATGTTCTGCTGCCAGACCCGAATCCAGGGCTGGTATTAATACCAGGTTGCCAGATGTGAGCCCTCCCCATCTTCAAGCACTGCTGCACTTGGGAGGCTGCCCAAGCAATCAACACTACAATGTGACAACGGCAGAAATGTATCAAAAGTACGTCCAGGAAACACTGAAATGCATAAATATGGCAACATTAGGGACTGGGTTTCATGTTGTTTGTAAATAAAAGATCAATGAGAAAGCTGTTCTCAAGGGTGCAGAAGTTCCAATGCCCTCACAAACAAAACCCTCAGTTGCTTGTTTGCTCACAAAAATAAGAAAAGAGGCCACGAGTGACAGCAATTGCAGAATGAGGTACCCTCCTAGTGCTCTGATCCTGCAAGGACCCTTTGCAGGAGAGCCACCTGACTACAGATGGAGTACCCAATGAAGTCTTGGTGATGCAAATACAGGAACCCAACTGTTCTGTGCCACAGAAAGGCAGAAATGAGCACAATCTCAAACTGTCTAATAAAAGATGCCAAGTCCTTAGAAGCTGTACCCAGCAGAAGTCAGAAACTGTCTGCATTGCCATATGGACTTGCTTCCCAACATGGCTGTTGTGGCAGATGCCTTGGTAGCCAGCTCCTCGTGACCCAGCAAATTCTGTTTCTGCAGGCTAATAATGTTAAACTGCCATTTTCAGAGTGGGAGGTTTAATTTGCAGCTTTGTCATGCTCTCTGAACAGAGGAACCAGAGAACAGAACCAGAGATGTGGGAGAGAAAGGGTTAATGTTGTATTTGCACTAAAAATGAAACTGAGGCTTTGGCCCTTAAGCTTTAATTACATCAAGACTGCCTTCAAGTGAGACTTGGAAAAGGAACAGAGGTGATGATAAGAGTTGATAGAAAATACTAGTCTATTTGCATGTTCTCTTAGATTATTTGAGAGCTGAAACGTCATCCAGTGTAATATTGCTCAGCTCGCTCAATATTTTCCACGTGCAGTCTCCTGTAAGTACTCACGGACAAGCCCATGAGTATTTAGAGCAAACACTGTGGGTTTACTTTAAAGGAAACTTCCAGCATCTTTAAATGGATGCAGGATAAAGATCATTTACTCTAGTGCTTTAAAAAAAAAAAGTGTAACTAGAGAAAGAAATAATAGCAAAAGAAAACCAAAAAGGCAAATTAAGAAATACAGTGCATAGGCAGGAAGAAGCATTTTTTTCACGATAAACTCAATTGAAGGGAAGCATTAAAGCTTGGTGATACAAGAAAGCTTTTCTAGATGGCAAGGGGTATAGACCAAGGACCTGCTACATTCCTGCATGGACAAATTATTTCAACGTCCACATTAAGAAACATGGAGGAGAACACTGACATAACTCAGGTGAGGTCCTGACACAGGTAAGGGACAAGCAAGGAGCAACCCCCTGGTTTCTTGGCTCTGAATATATTGTTTTCACCGGTGGAGGCTGTCACAAGGTAATTCAAGAGGAATTTGGGTGCATTCTTGCTATTTCCAGGCACTATGTGACTTTATG
Organism: Megaceryle torquata; assembly: GCA_024611175.1. Classification (NCBI taxonomy): domain Eukaryota; kingdom Metazoa; phylum Chordata; class Aves; order Coraciiformes; family Cerylidae; genus Megaceryle; species Megaceryle torquata. The sequence continues at coordinate 14,664 of JANIJG010003692.1, forward strand.
GTGTACAAGCCTAACAGAAGCATGAAAATACCCTGCAAAAATGTTACCAGAGATTCACTAAACATTCACATCCTCTTCTCGGAGCTCTTGCATTAATGCATAGTAACAATAAAAATATAAAAAGACCATGGAAATGACATTATAGCATTATAAGATTAATCCAATTCCAGTCAAATTAGATTATAATAAGAACTGTGTGTGCTAAAGACTATTAATGGGAACCTGTGTTTCAAAAGCTTCATCACCTTTGCGCGTGTTCTCCTCCCTGACCCCAATAATAAAAATAGCTTGGCATTCACAAGAGCGCCCTTCTTCAGAGGACTTCACAAACACTCTCTGGTCTTTTGAGGAAAACACTGGCCTCACTCCTGCATAAGTGAGGAAACTGAGGCTGGGTCAGGGTGGCTTTCTCAAGTGTAGGGAGGCAGCCAGCCCTCAGGCTTGGCTCTGGCTCCTGCGGTGGGGCTCTGACTCCCTATGGCCGTCTGTCCATCCATGTGGTTTATTCATGTGCCTAAATGGGAACAAATGCCACAGTCACCTCAAAGAGAAAACCATTTAAAGCACATGGTTACCGTGAAGCAGCTCTCCAGGAAGACAGATCTGGGCTGCCTTGTACTCCCAGCACAACTGAGTCATTCAGGAGCTTTGTCCTCAGCAGAAGCCAGATCATTTTGGTTGGGCCATGTGGTTGTTCTTTGGCAGCAGGATCATTGTAATAGCTGGAGGCAGAAGGGTGTGACTCAAGCAATGCTGATGAACACACATTAGGTCACAACCCAAACCACTGTCTTTCTTGTTGCTTGGTCACTGCCAGCAGTCTGCTGGGGCTTGCTTCCCTACTGCTTGCCTCTGCAGGCAGGGGTAGAGGCCAGACAGCAGGATCTCACTCCTGGGGCAAAGGGGGAACAATCCTGCATGCTGCTGTTTGCTGAGCTGCTCCATGCTCATACCAAGTCAGAGGCACTTCCCACCAGCCTTGACTTTTCTAGCAGGAGAAGCACAAACAGTGGGTGCCTGCAGCCTGGGTGAGAGGTGAGACTGGGTGGCTTCTGTGTGGCCAAGGTCCATCAGGGTGGATGTCCCTCACACTTCTGGGCTGCCAGAGTCTGGTGTAATATAACAGCTGTGACTGAGATCTGTATCCTTTGCCCTAGGGAAGCAAAGTGATGTGAACATCCAGACTCCAAATATGCTGTTCATCCAATGTCCACAGGCTTCCAGTGACCCACAGATAAAGTGAAGTTAGTCTGTTGGCTCTCCCTTGGAGAAAAAAGGTTTGGTAGAAATGCAACATATGTACATTATGAAATAAGAATGCTGGTCCTTATTCAGGACAAGACAGTACACACCCTGAAGTATTGGACCCAGTGGGTATTTACTCCTCTTCTCTGATCAGCAGGCAAAGGAGGCAACAAGGCACAAGACAAATTTGAAACCTTTAGATTTTGGAGCAGGTGATAACCTGCATGGCTAATGGTAACAGAGTATAGAGCAAAAAGGGGTCAGGGCTCAATCAAGCAAATCCAGACTCTGGACTCCTCTGCAAGTCAGGTGGAGTGATTTCCTTCCTCTATGGGAGAAAAAGAGATTGAGAGAAAAAGAGGATGGGGAAATTCAATTGCAGTTGCAGGAGTGACTCCCTCCCTGAGGGCAGTGACTCCAGCCAGAGCTGGATAACAGTTTAAAAGGCTGTATCACTCAGAGAAGGAGGAGTGAGCACCTGCATCCCCCTCCTCTCAGAGGCCACCTGAGCATTTCAAATTGAGCAATCAGAATCAAACCATCCAGAAACAGAAAGCACTTTAAAAAAAAAAAAAAAAAAGTAGTCCTATGTGATTTGCCTGAGATCACGGAACACAATCCACAGAACTCAGGGTCTTCTGGCTACTCCAAGCCTGAAGATATACTTGGGGGAAGGTCACAGTCAGTACAAAGTTCCTCTGCCACATTATAAAAGGGAGAGGACACGTACCTATAGCTTCAGGCCAAAGAAGGGTGGAATGGCCAGAGCCATTTAGCTTGACTGAAATATTGCCTAAAACATTTTCTCCAGACCTTATTTACACTGTGAAGTTTTGAACATCAGTTTCACCCAGAGGAAAAAGAAGGTATTTATATTTAATGGCCAACATTTAAGCGCCTTTAAAATGAGCTGAGAGGTTGCAGTTGGAACAGAGAGAAAAATCCTAACTGCCCTGGCACAAAAGCAGCAGTGCTGCCATTGCAGGGAAGCTGACATCTGTAACTAGACTGAGGCTGTGGGTGTAGCTCAGCCTAGGTTGCACCCCAGGACCAGTGTGCTGGTCTGTGGATGGCATCAAGGCAGTTTCCAGGCAGCCCTGTGAAAGAATTCCTATTTGTGTGCTCTGGGCAGAGGGATGAGGAAAGGAGAAGAAGGGAGAACAAAAAGAACCCCTGAGTAAAGATAGATCGACACATTTCCAGATTTTCAGGACATCTGTCAGCAAGCCCCAGAGTGTATGGCAGCTAATCCCTTTGCAGATTTTCTTTTAACTGTTGCTTGACAGAAGAGTATGCCAATTTATTTTCATAAATATCCCCATCTCTGAAGTTGCACCCCACCTGAGATTATGATCTATCTGCAAGGAAAAACATTACACTACCCACTTGGGGAATGACACTGGGGAAACATCTCACTGAGAAACATGCAGCAACCTCAAGATCTGGAGTATGTGCTGAGTGTGTGAAAAGAGTTTCCTGAAGATGAAGGTGGCCAGAGGTGAGGTAGATATCCGACTTGATACCTGCAGTGCTCCCACCTTCTCAGACACCCCTGTTGGTTGCTGACAGGCTCCTGGACTGGGCAAAGCCAGTGCATGGGAAAGGTGCTGCAGGGCTGGTCTGAGGGTCAGAACTGGCTTCAAATCCCTGCAAGAGAGCTTCAAAAGTCCTCCTGCATGTCCTGTCCAAAAAGCAGTGCAACTTGGTGGGTACTTCAGGATTTGTGAGAGCAAAGAGTTAGAATAATGTAAAGCTTCATTTGTCCCTGATTGAATTCTCAAATGCTCTGGTTTGTGGAGTTCAGCTGTTCCATCATTCTGCCTGCTAGGGGCAGGCAGAAAACAGTCCATAAGACTATTCTTCTATACTGCAGTGGTAAAGTGTCTTGGTCCTGACATGGGCATTCACAAATTAAGGGGACAGAGAGCCCTTTGGTGCCAAGAGGAATGGGCTCATTAAGCATGGATGACAGAAGCAAGGCCCCAGGTGCTCCTTGGCCAAGCTGCTGTAGGTTCTGCTCTGTGACCAGACAGACCTGCAGCTGCTGCTGGGACCTTCCAAGCTTCAGAAGTAGGTTCTGCCTGAAGTACATGCAGGAATTAATGCATTGTTTTTCTGCTGTCTAATCCTACCTACCAAAATCAAGCTCAACTCCCAGTTTTGTGATGTTTTGCTGCTTAATTCAGACCTCCTCATGGATTGAACATGTGCTAGAATAAGGCAAGTGAGTAAAAGGTTGACTCAAAACCTCATGATTACCGGCAGAGCAGCAGTTATCTTTGTTTTCTTTACCTCCTAGGAAGAAAAGTGACATAGAAAAATGGGGCAAATAGACATTTCCACTATCAACTTTTTTCAGTTGAAACAAACAAAAAACCCCAAACAAACAAACAAAAAAACTAACCCAAAAAATTTGGTGTTTCAGCAGCAAAAAATAATTAAAAAAAAAATTTAAAGATCACCTTTGCCCACTATATTTTTAGCCTCCCATCCCACAAGACTTTCAGCTCCTGGATGCACTTCACATTTATCCTCAGAATCATTTTGAGGAAAGAAAATTTATTTCCTGGCCCAATCTAACAATGCGACAGTCTTTGGGTGTGTCTGAATTCTTTCTAAACAGTCCTGGGCAGCTGTACAGGGGGGAGGAAAAAAAAAAAAAAAGCAGACTTTCAGCTTATGTCATTTATCATAAAACTTTTATTTCATCCAGTTAGCACTTTGATTGTTACTCTGGAAGAAATATGTAATCATTAGGTTTCAGAGTCCACACCTTCATTTCTGTGATTGAAGTCAATTCATATACCTCTCAATATTGGCCTGACAGGAAGATAGCAGCTGCTATTGGAAGATAACAGCAATTCTGCTTTCCTTCTGCTGTGGGCATTGGCCAACTTTATGTAATAACCAAATGATATGGGACTCACCTAGAAGGGAGAAGTTCAGGACACCATTCCCTGACTCTCAGGGTTGTTTTGTTTTTCACATTTAAGACTCATTATATAAACCCTAAAATATTCACGACATCAGGAATGAAAACCCAGGAGTCTCACCTTCTGCAGACGATCCTGAATGTTAAATTACAACACTTGCTCCTGTGTTCATCCCCTCCACCAGCTTGTTTGCTTTCTCCCTCAGCATTTCATCTCCTTCTCAAGGAGCACACCTCCATGGAGTCACCATTCCCAAACACAGCAGGCTTTGTTATCTTACTTCCAACCCAAACTGAAAGCACACAGCACAGGCAGCCAGATACCTACCTGCAACACAAGCAATGAATGGCTTCTCTGCTATACTGCAAATGACTTATCACCACTGGCTTTTCATCTCCCAAGGGAGGCAACAGGTTTTGTGCATTAGTGCTGCAGCCAGGTATTTTAAATTACTGCACTGGGCAGAGCAAATGCTGCCCCATCTCCTTGTGGTGAGCTATAGGTAGCAGCTGGCCCAAGCATCCCTACTTGTCCAAGTCACCCTTACAACACTAGAGCAGTCAGGATGGCAGATGTAAAAGCAAACCTACACCCCCAGAACAAAATGGAGTCAAAAACCCTCTCCAGAGAAACAGGGATACCCCTCTTCCCTCCTCTTTACAATCAACCCCTTAAATTCTGTGCAAACAAGCAACTGTTGGGGACAAAGCCACTGATTTCAGTATGGAGCAGGGGTGACCTTGGTTCACTGCTTTCCATCCTGCCCACTTGAAAATGTCTTGCACCTCCAGAGGCATCATGCCTGGTGGAGGTGAAGGGGCCATCCTGCTCAAGGGGGCTTCCTCAGCCCTCTTGGCTGAGCCTGCCAGCTGCGTGCGCATAAAACGTCAACACCCAGCACAATTTTGTGCCAGTTCTTCACTTCCCAATGCCATTTGCTTGCTTTTTGAGTAGAGCTTCTCTGCCACATGGGTGGCAGAGAGCATTTGCTGCTCAAGAATCACAAAAAAATAACTTCCCATGTCTGAAAGCTTATTTGCTGTCAGCCCCACCCTGCACCCCGTTACTTCTTCATAGAGGCCCTGGCCATGGGGAGAAGGGAGCCCAGACAGCCTTCTGCTGTTCCCCTTGCCATGCTCTGTGTCCTGCCCTGGCAGTTGCTGCATTGCTGGAGAAAAGGCAGGCACAGGGTGAACCTGTGAGAAGAGACAACAGGTCTGCAGGATGCTTATTGCCAGGCTGATTTTCTGTCCTCAGCAATTTGCTTCTTGAAAGCAACTGCTGTGACTAAAGCTAGCTAGCCCTGATACAGATGGTTACCAAATCCTAGGGATATTATCTTACTCCCATTTTACCCCAATGGAAATACAGCTCAAGGGACAGAGCAGGGGAGAACTGAGGTCATGAGTTCCCCTGAGGCAGGAGCCAGCCGTGGCCACTTCACAAACACCCAAGGGATGCTGGCTTTGACTCGCTATTCGCCAAATCACCCTGGCCAGCCAGCAAGGACAGGTTTTTGTCTGCAGCGCTAGAGCCATCCAGATCATCCCACCCACGTGGAAATGTGATTTAGAGCAGGGCTGCAAACCAAAAATCTGAAATGTTGCTTGGTAAAACATATGCCAGATTTCCTTGCTGCCCTCTCTTGACAGATAAGCTGTAACAGAGCCTTCTTTCCCAGGGGAGAAGGGGAACTACGACTTGCCCTAGAAAGGCTTTTGGCTTCTGCTGGTTGGAGGTCGCCAGCTGCTTTTCAAGAAGAGCCATTTGCTCTGCTTTTCAAGTATCATTTTAATTCCTCTGCAGACATGAGTTTCAAGGTGGAGCTAACACTGCAACGGGCAGCCAAAGCTGAGGAAGGAACATCATCTGCTGCCTGTCCTCCAGCGCCAGCCCCCATGACAGAAGGGACAATTGACAGGGCAGCAGCCAGTCCTGGCAGCAGGGAAGAGGTCAGCCTGACCCCTGCACTCTAACGTCAGCTTTCCTCCTGGCTTGCTTTAGGATAATCAACTAGCTGCTGCACCACTCTTTTTCCTACTGGGCACCCCTGCCAGAAGAGGAAGAGCTGCCAGGATGTTCACTTGCACTTGTACTGGACTGCATAGATGCAGAGACAGACCTCACCTCAGAGGTCTTGACAAAGCCAAGACAGACCAGATTTGGTCTCACCATACTCCCGAGACAAAGAACAATGAGAAAAAATACCTAAAGCACTCTGACAGAAATATGGAAAAATGGAATTTTTGCAAGTGTGTCACAGACCAGCAACAACACCCGAGAAGGAGCAAGGCAGGAGTTTTGCAACCTGGTTATAATCTAACTCCACTTTCACCTCAGCAGTCAAATACAACACCATTATAACAAAAGCGTGGTGTCATTGCTTTATTTCACAACTCACACAGATGGGATGGTCCTTAACATTCATAAGGGGAAGCTTCCTTGTACCAGCAAGACATGAGTTGCCCTATCTCTGGACATTTTGGGTGATTTTGGAAGCTGTCATAGCCCTTCGAGCAACAGTCATCACCTGAGGCCCCTATGCAGGCAGGGCGGAGAAAGGTAGAGGAAATGCCCTGAATCACAGTCACCAATTGGTAAGTAAAGCAACAGCAGATGGATGTGGATAGAGGAGCATAAAGAAGCCATGAGGCAATGTTAGTCATCGTGATTAAGCCACAAGAGTGTCTACATTTGCAGATATTTATTTTACTTGTTTGTAGACACACACAACAGGAACTTAGAGGGGATGTGAAAAGGGATGACAACAGAATATTGTGGATGTCCACAGCAGGCTCCTGCCTGGCAAGAATGGTCATACAGGTATAACACAATAATGTTTGAAGAACTTTGAAGGGAAGGCTGGCACAGACCTCCATGCCTCCCAAGTTATTTGGAAAAGGGCAGCACAGGAAGAACTGAAGAGTGCTAAAGGCATGGGAAGTCAAGGCAAATGAGAGGTAGCCAAAAAGCCAAGCACAAGAAGGATGACCCAGTTAAAGGTGTATTCAGAGGTCCCCTGTTGAGGATGGAAGAAAGGGTGCTGGCTGTTATGGGATGTCAAGAGTCTGGATGAGTGAGCATGCAGATGGTTAGGGAAGACTGCATGTAAACAATGTAATACAAGACAAGTTGTGTGGATGGGAACATGACAAGGCAGCCAGGGTGGAAGGATGAGGTGCATGGCAGCCCTGAGTGTAGGCCATGTGGTGTGGGGAGACCATAAGAGGCATCACTGTGGAGGACTGTGGGCAAGAACAGGCTGGTGTTATCATCACTGATCTTGAGCTTTTGACAGTCACCTATAAAGAAACAACAAAAAACCAAAATAAAATCATAATTTGTACTAAATATGTAAGATGTATTTAAAAATGAGACACAGGTTGACCTGTGTTCAGCATGAAAGTAATGGTTAGACTTTTCTTGCTAGATGAGGCTGAGAAACTGAGACACGTCCTGTTCTACCCTCTCAAAGAAGCAAGAGAGTCATTCAGGAAGGAAGGGGGCAACCTGAGAGACAGAAGGTTTACTTAATCTCCACGACAGTATTTCCACCTGAGTTGCTCTGCAGGGCCTGAGATGAAAGTGCCTATACTAAGAGAGAGAAGAAAAAACTAAGAGAGTGAGATCTGTGGCTCCATATTTTGTGTATCTTTCCCTCTCTCACAGGTCACTCAGCAGCAGCGCTGTAACAGGTACATCCCGAAAAGAATAATAGCATCACAGAACCATAGAATGCTTTGGGTTGGAAGACACCTTTAAAGGTCCAACTTCCCTGAAATGAGCAGGGACATCTTTAACTAGATCAGGTTGCTTGGAGCCCTGTCCAACCTGACCTTTGGGCCTTCTATCCGCTCTCGGGGCAACCTGTCCCAGTGTATCACTACCTTAATTGTAAAAAATGTTTTCCTTATATCTCACCTAAATCTACACTCTTTTAGTTTAAAACCATTACCCCTTGTCCTGTTGCAATAGGCTCTGCTAAAAATGTTGTCCCCATCTTTCTTATAGGCTCCTTTAAGTACTGAAAGGCCACAAAAAGGTCTCCCCAGAGCCTTCTCTTCTCCAGGCTGAACAAACTTACCCCTCTCAGCCTTTTTCCACAGGAGAGGTGTTCCAGCCCTCTGATCATTGTTGTGTCCCTCCTCTGGACCTGCTCTGACAAGTCCATGTCTTTCTTGTGCTGAAGATTCCAGAGGTGGACACAGCGCTCCAGGTGGGGTCTCATGAGAGCAGAGTAGAGGAAGAGAATCACCTCCTTCAACCCGCTGGCCACACTTCTTTTGATGCAGCTCAGGTTATGTTTGGCCTTCTGGGATGTCATTATATATTGCTGGCTCATGTCCAGCTTTTCATCCACCAGTACCCCAAGTAGTTCTCTGCAGGGCTGCTCTCAACCCCTTTATCCCCCAGCCTGTACTGATACTGGGAACTGCCCTGACCCAGATGCAGGGCCTTGCACTTGGCCTTGTTGAACCTCATGAGGTTCGCCCAGGCCCACTTCTCAAGCCTGTCCAGATCCCCCTGGATGCCATCCCATTCCTCAGGCATGTCAACCACAGCACTCATCTTGGTGTCATCCGCAACCTTGCTGAGGGTGCACTCAATCCCTATGCATGTGTAATTGATGAAGATATTAAACAAGAACAACAGCTATCCTGCACCTTCAGCACACAGTGGTCCTACATCTGCTTAGTGAAACTATCAGTCCTCTCGCAGGGCAGCAGACGCATAAAGTTTTGCAGGAAGGGGCTTGGAACAGGATGTAGTGGGATATGTGTTAGGAAGGACTCATCACACTGAGCTATCCCATTTACAGCATGGACCTTGTAGTCCTGCCAGACAGAAAGCAGCATAACTAGGTAGAGCTTCTCAGAAAGGAAATTACAGTCCAAATGCATTTTCTGTATAGGAAATCCAAAAGAAGAAGGAGAAAAAGAAGCCCTTATCTATATTTATAAGATGAAGCTTTTCCTACATGAATAAACCTCTTAACACATTTTTCTGGGTGCTGAGGTTATTTATTTAATAGGTTTTTCTGGTATCACTTAAAAGTAGATCACCACCATTGCAATGACGCCTGCTGCACTCTTTCTGGCATCCTCGCTAGCTCCCTTCACCTGTGCCCCCAGTAACTAGAGCACTGTGTGTTATTCTCACCAGACTGCAAGAAAGGATTTTTTTCTTTACTTAGGCACTTTTGCTAGAGAGCTGTTTGCTTACCTACTTTTTTTTTGTCCCACCATGCTTTTTGCTTTCCAAGGTAGCAAAGAATAGAGGAGACACTCTCCAGAAGAGAAAGGAAGGCACGTACCCACTGAAATCCTCCTCCTAGCTCTTTATTGACAACCTGGGGCTGAAGATCAGCTGTTCTACCCTCAAGCACAGAGCCCAGATAGCAGAAACATGCACAGGCCTTCAGTCAGCCTCATTGCAAACCAGAACCCAGCCCTTTATGCTGTGGGCAGTGTGGCCAACACCTGTATTGCACCTTTATGAAAGTTTATTGAACAACAGAAAAGCAAGTAGCTGCCTTATCAGCATTTCCATGTTTTCCTACTTCCTGCTCTTTAACTTCTTCCTTATCAAGAGAGTACCTCTCAAGGCCCAAGAAGCATCCTTCCTGTGCATCACTTCCCTACCCTAGTGTGTGCTCCAACACAAGCATCCTTTCAAGAAAGGCCCTGCAAATTACTGCTGGACGTATTAAAGTATACAAATCAGGTCCCAAAGAACTAAATCCTGCATTACTATCTCACCCCCGAGCCAAGGTTATTTTGATTTCCTCCTTCGTTGTGCCAGCAGTTCTGCATTGCAATGCAAAGACAGCTCTTTGCCATGGCAGAAAACTCGAATGGGAAAGATGTTAGCTGTAGGTAACCAAAGAGAGAGTGCATCCATCACAGTCAGGGCTGGCTCTGTGGAGTAAATGCTTTCTAACCAGTAAACTCCTGCTTTCTACTTTTCAGACTTGGTGTTTGGACTTTTGTCTAACCTCTTTCCCCTTCCTGCTATGTTGTGGGCAGAAGTTTCATTTTATTGCTTTATTGTCTCTCACCTCCTTATTAAATACAATAAGTTAAAACCACTGCCTTTACAGCCATCTCTCAAGAGAGAAGAAGAGAGTTACTGTGGTGTCACTTGTGTTCCTGACCTAGAAGAAGAAAAAATGTGGGACTGCTCTCTTTTGCCTCTGCAAGAAATAAGTATCTTGCACTGATTCTTAAGCTATAGCTCACTGTAGACACCTCTCTGTTTCCTCTATCCACTTCCCACTCTTTAGGATAAAATAACTGCCTCTTCATCTCAAGAGATTTATCTACTCACTTTCGTGCATGGACAGAAAAAACATTTCTTCCCCCGCAACAATGCAGCTATCTCCGGGGTAGAGCATGACAGCTATTTCACAGCACAGAAGGAGTGGCAGGAAAATGCAGTTGTTTTTGCCTGCAGAGATGGAATGGCAGATTGGAATGGCAAAAACTGCAATTTAACTGGAACCTTGAGAAATCCTTCACGGTTTTCATAATTTAGTCCAAAGGAAAAAAAAAAAAACAACCCAAAAACCAAACAAAACAACCCTGCCTGTAAAGGCTGGATCACCAAAACAACAAAGGCTGACTCAAAGGGAAGGGCTCTGTTTAGTGAAGTACAACAATATCTACTAGAGCACCCACATACTTCTTAAAAGTCTTTTCATCTACCTAGTGAGTAAGTCCATTTCTGCTTACCTGTGAAACTGGGCAAGCTCAAAGGCAAGAGCACAAGGGTTGCAGGTGAAATAGAAAAGGTGTGGGTAGCTGCTCCTTTGCATGACCCAGATGCAGCTCACAAGGCAGCCATCTCCTCTTACCTGATTAGAGGCTATGACACTCACGTGAGAAATGATCATAAGCACTTTTTGTATTATTTCTAACATAGGCATTAGCCAACATTATCCCTCCCCCCACACCATTTCCCTGCCCAAACCTGCTATAGAAAAGGAAAGCTTAAGCAGAACTGTATCCTCACCAAAGCTGTTTCAGGGACTGCACCTGACTGAGAACATCATGAGGTGAAAGTGCCTAGGAATTACAGTGATTAGCTCAATATAATTATGTGCTCAAGGCAGTAGATATAATTTGGGGGTTCTAAGCTTCTGAGCAGGCAAAAGCAAACCCTCTCTACACCGGTAAGAGTGGAAGGTCAGGACACTGAAGAGGTAGGTTAGTTAAGCAAAAATCTGCCTTCAGTGGGACCTGAAGTCATTCATGTATAAAGCAGTACATAGAGTTCTGTTCATATCCTCAAGGGGATATCTGGCTAACAGCCCTGCACCATCCCTGCATGCCAGCTTCATCCTATGCTCCTTCAGGGGGAGGTGCACCAGGAACTACACACACAAACACATCATTACATGACACCAGGAGTCAGAAGGGGGAATATGTTCCTTGATTTTGCACACAACCAGGAGTCCCAGCTCCCATACAGCTCAGAGGAGCACTGGATGTCCCTGCTCTTCCTGATAACGTCACTGTGATCCCAATCTCCTTCAGTGGCCAGCAGAAGCAAGGTGGTGAATGTCTAATTTTCAGTATAGCATGCTTCTCTGCCCAGCAGCTTCATGCATCACAGTACCAAACACGTACCACACAAGAGCAGCTTGGCAGAAACGCACAACACAACAGCTCAGAGTCAATGTCTCTTTCCTGAGTGTGGCTGTTCTGATTTTCATAACATGGTCCTGGCTCATAATCCTGGCTCTTGCATGTTACAACATAGGATTGTGTGAAAGGGCTCCCAGGAGATAAAGCAAAAGATCTGGGGATATTATAAACAAAATCTAAAGACTCAGAAAGGCAGACATCTCTACCACTGCCAGAAATCAGCTCCAGGGAAGATGCAGGATGTGACATACAATTACGTCTAAAGCCATGTGTGTCTTCTCTCCAGCCCTGCCCATTTTTTAAATTCATTTGCCTACAGGTATTTTGCAGCTAAGGTCTCTAACTGAGCAAAAGAGGCTGGATCAGCTGCGAAGGAGTGACTGTTGCATTATGCAGCATCCAGTCACAACAAGGGAATTAGATTTTTATCTGCTTACTGAAGATTGCTATTTCTACTCTGGTACCTGGTGGTCAATTCTTTGCCAACATCTGTATAACATCAAGCATTTGCATCCATATGGACAATGTATAATTAAAGCTTGCTGCATAAAACTGTGAAAACTTTCTCATATCCTCCCTAAATTGCACTGCAACCCCCAGATGAGGTCTGGGAGCCAAAATGGAAAAAGTCTGGCATAAATATTTAACTAACTTGAGATACGTATTCTTCAACTATTAGCTAATTATTTTGTGCCAGCCACAAATGGCATCTGGTTCGTTAGCACAGGACACACAAGGATACTGCAGGTTGGACACATAAGTGGGAAATGAAATGTGACTTCAGACTAATTAATATTAATGAATGGATTGAGAAGCAACATCTATTTGAAAATATGAGCTCAACAGGAGCCCAAGTGTGATTCATTATGGTTATTGCTGGGGTGACAACCATTAGCAATCTCAGAAAAGCCTCGGTTTCATGTAGCACCTCTTTGGGAGGGATTTAATTGGTTTCTGGAAGAAGTAAGGATGAATGAGGGGTGGTTTCAGACCAAGCTGCAGGTATGTGTTTGATTATTCCCCTGGAATAAGATCAATAGTAACAACTCCTTTTGTCCATGCGTGCTGAGGTTCTCTTGCTTTGGTTGGCTTGCTGAGGCCATAGCTGTAGCCTGCTGCCAAAACCCTGCTGTACTTATTCTTTTCCCTCCAAACTCAGTCCTTTCTTTCAGCCCACAGTCCCTCATCCTCCAAACTCAGCCCCTTCTTCCCTAGACACCACCCACTTTGCTGCTGTTTCAGACTGCCTTGGCAGCAGCCAGCTAGCTGAGCTGAGGCCTTGTACTTGAATTGAGTGTGTTTCAGCTAGGAAGGAGAAAGTTTGTCCTCTCTTTCACACAGCATCATTCTGGCATGTGCTCACCATGGTGCCAAGGTAAAGCCTGGGTGGTTACCAGAGCAGTTTTCTTTCTTAGTTAATATACAGACATGGGATAGGAATTGCCAAACTTTTCTGTTCCCTTCTTTCAAGTGTATGTGGGTTGCTCTCCATTCCTAAAACACAGTAAGCCATTAACAGAAATGTTTGTCCTCACATGGACATCTTGAACAATCATAATTTGGTAGCCAGTTGCTTTGCATAGCCATCGTGTCTGTACATCACTTGGCTCAAGCACTGAGTGCCTGTGCTGATAGATCTGCAGCTTTAGCAATCCCCAAAGGAAATGTTAGACTTTCTTTAGTTAAGCCGGTTCAGTCAAGGAAAAGGTCTCCAATTGGTTTGAAGCAGCTCCTAAACTTGCGTTATTATACACATTTGGGAAGCATCTTGGGGTTTTGGAAAGCATCAATCTTTCTGCTACATAGGAATTGCCACTCATCCCATCATTCACCAACTGTTTCTCTGCTGCGTTCTCCATTTCTCAGTCAATTTTCTACTAACAGCCACATAGTCCACCAGCTAATTTCCCTCTGGTCTTAAACAAACAACAGCAAAAATCATCTGAAGCTGAAAGCCTGAATCAGGCAAGTTCCAAGGACCACCAGGACCTCCAGAAAGGGAAGAAGACCACTGTCTCTGAACCATCATTGCAGTTCCCATTATTAGTACAACTTTAACATTGCTACTCCTGCATTATCTTCACCGCTCTCCCAAGTCTTTGTAAAATCAGTCATGTCACTGAAGATTAACAGAGAAAGAGAGAGCAGCTGATGTGCAACTTGTGTTGTGGACTTATAACAGGAACTGGAAACTGGATCTAGGAATCCTTCCCCAAGGTAGTCCATCATATCCTGGGACATTATGTAAACCCCTTGTTTCTTCTCCCATCTTGCTCAAGACTGGATAGAAAACTGGGTTAACAAAAATGTAAAGAATCTCCCAATGCAGCAGAGACTGCTTCAGAGCCAGGCTTCCCAGGGGAAATAAATGATGAACAAAAACAAACAACAGCACAGCTCAAATGATTCCTCCCCTCACCACAGTCCTGAGATTTCATAATTGCTCCCTTCATGGCCATTTTGGTTTGTAATATGCAGAGTAAAGATTTCCATTATAGCTGTGTTTACTTAATCACTATAATTTTTTTAAGTTAAGTTCAGGCTGTTGAAAGCACCAGGCTGCCAGCTCCAGACAAATTAGCCATCAGCTAGTTGCACTGGAAGGTGCTCTGCTGTGATCCTTAGCAAAGGGTTTGCTCCCCAGCAGTCTCTTGGCTCTCAGATGGATCACCCACTTCTGAGAATGAGAAGGTTATGTAACATGTTATCCCCTTTGCCTTATCAGGCAAGATAAAGAGGGTTGGTTTGGGTTTGCATGTAAAAATACAGTCTCTGGGGATGGGATGATCATGTGGACATCTGGGGCTAGACTGATGTCCATCAGATGGAAGCTGGACAACTGACAAATGCAGAATCCATTTCAGAAAGCAGCGGAACATTGATTACATCTGCAACATAGTCTTTCCAGTGAGATTACTTTGAGTATTCTCATCATGCATGGCAGAAGATCCTGACATGAATATTTAAGCATGCAGGGCAAATATAGGTAGATTGAAATTCTAGGTGACTACAACTTTCAGATGACCTGGGCCCAGACTAGAATTTGTGATTTCAGATGGGAAAGCTTCCAACTCCCATTCCTGTCCTCCTAAGCCACTGAACCCTTGGCATAAGAGTTAGGAAACGCCTTAGCCTTTATAAAAGCAACAACAGCTACTACACAGGGGACTTAAGCCACATGAGACAAACATGTGGGAACCTGAAGCTGCTGGGATGAAGGCACCATTTTGGTCAGAGTGTATGAGATTTTCTGTCACCCGAGGCAGTCATCAACATCAACATTTTCTTGGCACTCTCATAATTTCCAGGACCCAAAATCACTACACTCAAAACCAAACCAGATTTCCATTGCAATTTTCAGAATGGTTTGATCGAGCTACTGGGCAAAGCCATGCCATCCTGTGTACTTGTAATCTTTTGGGAATAAAAGATCCAGCCTCTGAAACAAAACCCAAGAGTGCAGTAGGTGGGATTTCTTGGCTCTAGTGGATCTAGGATCCTCAACAGAGATCTCAGATTAGTCTAGTGGGGCTCTATCACTTAGGTCTTTCTGCAGGTTCTCCACTCTCACTCACCACACTTCTCATTTACAGATGAAAGAGAGATGAGAGAAAAAAAAGAAGTGCATGTGCAGTTTTTGGGAGAGACTATAGACCAACTTTATTGTGATATCAGGTGGACAAATCCCATAAAAATAATGGAAAACAGATATCTCAGTTCTTCTGGCCTGAAGCTACTACAATGCTGGGACCTAATGCATGATCAGAGAAAAAAGATGTACATTGTACAGGGCATTAACAAGTTTATTCCTTTCTGTAGTTAGAAGTGCAAATTCCTCTATTCCCTTGTTTAAATAACTAACTCATTGCATACTTCCTGCTGACAGGGATATAACTCAGTCATCTCAGCAAGGTTGTCAGGCACTATGAATGGTCCCTGCATTGACATCTCCAAGTATTATCCTTATTTCCTATTGGGAGAGAAACAGAAAGTTCAATATCATCTCTGCAGAAACAAATCCACATAAAGTGAAGCTATCATAGCAAATTTTAGTGAACATTTGTATCATGGAGAGGTGGAAGTGCAATGCAGGAGAAATCTCACTGTACAGGCAACAGGCAGAGAGTAGAAGAGTACGAAGTGGCCAGGTGGTGAGGGAACCCACTTCTGACTTACAATTGCAATGATTGCGATGAATAGGGAGAGTCTATGACTAAAGACGTGTCTGAAAATAACAGTAATGATTTCCACTTGTATGCCTTTGATCAGACAATCTCACAGTATTGTATAAATGAAACCTCCCAATATCTCTGCAATCTTGGAAAGCCTTCTACTGACGTGAACATGTCAGAAATAAATAGCAGCTGAATGGTGTTAGACAGGTGATGGCTTAGATAATTCATCTTCTCTTGGAAGAAGAGCTTCTAGAGATTAAATTTGCCCCAATTATGAGAGAGGAATATGAAGTATATTAGACTACATGTATAAAATACTCTGCAAAATGATCAGCCAGACCATTCAGTTCTCATTTCCACAGGTGAAAGTGACAGTAAGGGAACTAATCACGTGTCTGTAAGAATGATTTTAAAAGGTGGAGACACTGCCCATCAAGAACACCACTGGGACTCATCAACACTGTTCAAAGAGGCTGCTGGTAACCACCAGGGAGTAAGAACTGTACTTTCAGTCACTATCTCCATAGGATTAATTTGAATTAGCACAGAGATATCCTCCTGGGTAGGGAGTGGAAAAGTGTATGTCTGTCACCATGCCCTTGTGCACTACATTCCCCAGAACAAAACTGTACAGGACCATCACATCCAGCCATAAGCCTCACCTGGAGGGTCCTGGACATATCACCCCACCTGCCTCTTTGGAAGCCAGGAGCCACTATCTAGGTAGCTTTTGCACAGGTTTCACTTGGCTTTGCAGCTAAATCCCATCCAAGGGCAGAAGACGTCACCGAATTATTCTTTTGCAATTGGAGATTTGGACCCAAAATTGAGCAGAGTGTATTTTTTCCTGTGGCAAGGCAATTTTTGTGTGTTCAGAAAGCTTGTAAGAGTCATGTTTGGTCTTGCTGGAGTACTGAGAGGGTTAAATATGGCTCGGCACTTATTTTGCTTATGATTATGTTCATTTTCCTGTCACCAAGAAAGAACCCAAAATACATTCTGATATTCAGATCTGGCTATTTTAGTTTGTGCTTTTCTCTATTATGCAGTGAATATGAAATTACTTTTCACTGGATCAGAAAGTTATTTGTATAGTATTTCTCAAGGATAAATTGTAGGGGTCAGACACCCCAGCTTCACCATTATGGTTGATAACCATAATTCCTGGTGCTCCTCAAGAGCCAGTAATAAGCTGCCTGTATTAATCCTATTTGGATGTTTGATTTGTATAAAACTGTCAGCAGACAGATTATATGAAAACAAGGTTTGATGAAGAAAAAAAAAAAATCCTCATACTGAAATATAACCAAGTGAAGTTCTACCACTGGTCAAGAAAAGGAAAATATTACGCAGCTAGTCAAATGTTGGAGGTGCTCCCCAGGTGGCCAGAGAGACCTCTCTCCAAAAGATAAGGCAATCCTTAATCTATTTAGGGCAATGTCAAAACACCACCCTTAATAACTTAGAATTTTAAAATATTTTATGAGGAATGATTACACATACCTGAAGTCCCCAAAAGCCTTTACAAACAGATCACTCAAATAACATTAACGATTATGTTCATATATGGAAAAAGTATGGTCATGTTTGATTTCTTCTGGTCTTCCCTCTCCTTTGCTTCTCTGGAATTACTCATCAAGGTCTGGCACACCAAGCAGAAACTTCTACCTCAGTTACATCCCTTGTTGGCACCTCCAGTTCTGCAAACAGCAGGAGCAGAGCTCCTTAGAAACATCATTAATCATAAATCCCATTTTACTTTACCCTGCCAGTTCATTACCTGGAGTTTTTATAGGGCCGTGTATATACTGCTACCATACTCTGCATTTCTTCTAGTGCACATTTATTTTCTGATCTTGGTTTATTGCAAGTGGATACTTCTCAAGCCACAGAGATATCCTCCTGGGTAGGGGCCACCTTTGTATCTGACTGCTTGCAGGATGCAGTGTGGGGTGTATAGGAGCTGTGGTGCAGAGCAGTGGTGTTTGTAATGTGTGCTGTAGAAAAGGGCCATGTTGGTGCTGGGGAGGGGGCACAAAGAACACTATGACATCTAGGTTTCAGAAAATGAAATGCCAGAGAGGATATGGGGCCTGACTGTGAGCTGTGAGAAGGTTGGGAGAAAGATGGGACCTGGGGAGGGGGAAGGGTGGGACAACGCTAGAGAGAGCTTTCATGAAAAGGAGACACTCACAGAAGGGGATTGTGAGTTTAAAGATCACTCCAGGTTGATATTGACAGCTGGTCCATCAACACAACATGAGGGAAACCTCTCTTCCTTGTAACCTGACAACCGGAGGAGATGGTCCTATGCCAGGGTCTGAATCAGTCAGAGGCATCATTAATAGGTCTGGTGCAGTTTCTGTGGGAGTACCATAGGGTAACTCAGGTTGTTGTTGTCAGAAATCATGTACGAAGAGGGGGATTGTAATTAAAAAAAAAAAAAAAAATTACATTTTTTTCTGCAGGTTATTGTGAAATCCTTTAAGATAGCATGTTGCAAGTCATTCTGTTGAAGAACAGAGGATCCAAAAGAGAAACAGTTGTAGGATGCTGAAGAACTCATATACCAAGTAATCTGGAGAATCGTTCAATGGAAATTTGTGAGTACCCTTCAACTGAATGACTTTTAGAAGAGATGGAAGCAGAGGCTGAAGAACCATAAGTGCAGAATCCCTCTTCTCAGCAGAGCCATCTGTTTTCAGATAAGCTTGCAAGTACTCCCTTACTAGTCTCACAAATGCCAGGTGGCTGAGGCAATGACGCTCAATAAAGAGAGACCCTAAATTAGCATAAAATAAGGGGATTCTAAAGACCTACACTGAAACATCATGAATCCCTGTAAAATCCCCAGTGATACCCTTCAGCAGTCTATTTTCAGTCTAAAGCATTCCTGAAAAGGTAGGAACGTAAATAATGGACTGTAAGGAAAGGAGAGGTGGGTTCCTGAAAATTCTCTATGCCAGAGAAAGTGTTTCTAGAATAAACCCTCAATTTGGGCATTGAATGAAAGAAATCTAGATCTGGCAGGCAAGATGGAATTAAGATTGCAGGCAGATGTTGGTGGAGCCTTATGCTATTTTGTCTCTCCCTAACTGTGTTTCCAGAGGTAGTAATTGGATGTTTAACTTTTATTTTGGTATAGTAAAATAATCTTGCTATTAACTCTGTCTGTTAATAAAATGTGGTGTCTCTATAAAGCAGATTTGCAAGTCTTCCCCCCCCCAGGAAGAGCAAAGTGTTTTCCAAGTCTTTCCCAGCCAGAGCTAACTGTGACATTCCCAAGAGATGGACCACAAGTTTTACATCTTCTATCAAGGGTTGGGGCCCAGTAACATTCATTGCTACACTGGGAGAAGGGAATTTCCTCTGGTGTGTAGCAGGAAAGGCAGGAGCATGGTTTCTGATGCTGAGACAAAGAAGACAACTGTAAAGGATCCTCCAGGCTGGGATAGCTGAAGGTACTGCTGGACAGGTTTGCCCCTATTATAATAGTCCAATGGGCCATGAGGCTTGGAAGAAAATTTGGCCATTATTTCTTCTGGCAGGGATGGAGGTATCATGGGGCCCCAGACACTGAGTTACCCATCCTGCCACAGTAATTCTTTCCAAAATGCCATAATTCCTGAGGCCATTTAGCATTTTGGCATTTGCTCTGATCTACTTTGGGCTAACACTTGCTTGGTAAACTGCAATAAACCTATTAGATAGGTTTGCTGAAGTGCACTGCCATATTGGCCAGAGTAATTTTTCATTGGGCTCGGTTACATCCAAAGTAAAGGACCAACATGAATTAATGTTGATGTGATAGAGTGGTGCAGTCTGAAAATTACCTTTTCCTTTTATCCTCACACTATTTTCTGAAAGGTCTTCTTCTGTGGGGCAGAGCTAGTCTATGTGCCGCTGCAGAGGTGTCTTCTTCCCAGATGTGACATGCAGCTGCTGTTGTCCAGGTCTAGGGAACCACATTCTGTCAGTTTCTAAATTATAAGAGAAAAAGATTTTTTTTTCTCCTAAGTATCTGAGGGCTTGTAATATCTACAGTGTACCCTTTATTAATTAATGTTATGTTTAAAACATAAGTAGATTCTTATTTCTGCTCACTACTTATTATAGTGCCTTGTCAGCACTTCAGTGTCCTTTCTTTCCCGTCAGCCTCAGAGCTGGTTCAACCCTTGGTGTGTTAGCCCTGGTCAAAACTGCAGCTTGCAACACTGGCATCTGCAATGCAAGAGTCAGGGTAATGCATAATCCAGAAGGGTGAGCCCTGCATTTACCTGCAAGAGTGCCAATAAGGAGTGCCCAGCCTGGCTTTCTTACCTGGCCCCATGGCTGCTGCAGGACACCCCATCCCAGGGCTGGGAGATGCCCACCCTGTTTTCCCCACCGGATGCTCTGCAGCCTGTACCCCTGCCCACGGTGGGTGGCCCTGGCCACATGGCGCTCCCTGCCGAGGCTGGTATCTGCAGCAGGGGGATAAATGAGAGCATATTTTTTGTTAGCATATTGTTAGCTAGCTGAAGTGCTGGTCACAGACAATCTTTTACACCAGTCTCATAGTTACACTTCTGTTAGGACTAATGCAATGAGTGCACTTTTTGCTACAGAAAAAAAAAAAAAAAAAAAAAAAAGAGGGAAATAAGTCCTCCCACGAAAAGCTGATTCTCTGCGAAGGGGTTGGGCTCAGTGCAGCCAGCTGGGCAGGGCACGGCACTGTCTTCAGGCTAGGCTGGGGCTTAACCACCAGCTGGAGAGGCTTGGGTCTCACAGCCACCTTTCTCCAGCGAGGCAGGGCACATGGGGACGTGGGATGGAGAAGGTGCCGCCGCGTGGGCACCAACACTGTCTGCGCCGCCCCGTCTGACCTCGGCGAGGAGAGACCCCTCATTAACGAGCGGGAGAGGCGGGCAAGAGCTCGCCTTCCTCCTTTAAAGTGCATCTATATTTAGAGGCAAATTGCAAACAAAGCGAGGACGGTGAGGAGCTGGAACTGCTCCTCCCGCCGCCGCCCATAAATTATCCAGCTGCGTAGGATGCGGAGGGGCTCACGGACATTGCCTGCCGCTCCTGAGCCGGTAAGGACAGGAGAGGGACACGGAGAGAGGAGATGTTGCCATCCCAATACTTGGGAGGTTCCCCCTCGCATCGCTCCCGGGCCCCATCTCACCCGCACTCCCCCTCCCCGACCAGCCCGGCAGCGGGAACGGCGGTTCGGCAGATGGTTGCCATGGGTTACCTCTGTGCCGCAGATATTCCCCTCCAAAATAGCAACGCTAATTGCAAACAGGGGCTCCGCACTGTCACTTCAAGGTTTGCTTCGGTAGGCGTGCGGTCCTCGCCGGCGAGGCGCAACCGGAGCTCACTCTCCAGCGAGCTGCAACGGCACCGGCGGGGCTCCCGGCCCTCAAAACCTCTTTGCAGCCCCAGTGGCCTCACAGCTTCTCTCACAGATAATGTACCAAGGTAGCTTGCCCACAGCGTGACCTGGCCCGATGAGGAGGATCATCACAGTGCAAAGCCTGGGGAACAGAGACAAAAGAAGGGGAGGACGATGGAGGGACAGTGACACCTTGGCAGGCAATGGCCCCACTGCACAAGATGCACAAGACTGTGGGTAGCAATATCTAAATTAGAGAGGTGAAGGCTATGTCCTGGTTTAACTGGGTAGTCAGCGGCCAAGCCAGGAGTAGATCCCAGCTCTCCTGAGCATGGCCCCATGTTCACACTCCTGGTGAAACAGTGCTTTTGAGAGGAATTTAGTGGGGCTTTTCAAGACACTTTGCCACACTGACAAAAAGCTGTCAGGATGACCACAGTAGAAGGTGGGTGGTAATTAAAGAGCCAGGATACTGGAGGAGGTGTCTGGTGGAGCACTACAGGGATCAGCAGCAGGCCTCATCTTACCTTAATGTATTCCATTTTTAGGATGATTAATGTGCAATCAGTAGACTTGCAAAATTTAGATAGCGTAACCTGCTGCCACCAATTAACAAGATATTTCCATTCTGCAGAGAACTCTCAAACTGTAGCATAGGCTATCATTACAGGCACAAGCAAGCAGGAAGGCTGTTTCCCCTCATGTCCCCATCCCACACTTGGGGACTTCCCATATCCTTTTCACTCTTTGTTGCCCCCATGCTATGAGGAGACTGTCCCTGCCTAACCCAGGGCTGCTCTGAAGATGCTCTCACCACTGCTTGGGACACATGCAGCACAGTGAGGGCAAGCTCAGGAGGGTCTGTGCAGCACTGTTCTTGCAGTCTGAGCATTAGCAATGCTTTTTCTGCATTAAGTCGCTACACTTCTGAACTACTCAACTCCTACACTAGTAACATTCTGAGGCTGCACCACTTCACATGCAGATAAGACTTTGCCTCTAAGGTGGCAGATGGCATTTTCCTGTACCTCTTGCGTGATCCTTTCCGAAAGAAAGCTTAGCTGCTCTGCCTTCCTTGATGCCAAACCAAACCCTCTCATGTCTCACTGTTTTGGTCATAAGCACCTCTGGGTTTGATCCTCAGTGCTACAGACATTGCCAAGATCTGCTCCAATATCTTGTCAGTATTTCTTGATCTTTTATGTGAGCTCAGAGTGACATTTGCAAAACTCTGTTACCAAAACCAGGGCCTAAAGGCTACTGTAGTATCCCTTCTTGACACATTCCTAAAAATTGAAAGTATAGGAGAGGTAACTTAAATCTTTTCAATTTACCAATAATTTTTGGGGAGCAAATTCTTTGCCAGGAGCTTTTGTGCCCTCCCAGCATTGTCTCTCTCATTTCATTGCCCTGACTATGCTTTCACTCCACAGACTGCTCAGGAGATTTGCAAGAAGGTTCTTTAAAAACAACAAAAAAGAGCCGCTCCAATTACTCCTATGCAAACCTAACCAGCCCTCTTAACTCCTGCAGGGTTTGCTTTGCCCTCTGCTTGCACAGACGAATGTTGGAAGTTCACACAGTTTATGCTGAAAGGTTATCAGATTCATTCTGCATAAGGCAATGACATCAGAAGTTTCACATCATTAGTGACATCTGGAAGGCATCAGAGTGCCTGCAGTGCAGAGCAAAGTAGCTTGGCAGCACTGCTGGGGGAATTACCTTGCTTGCAATGCATTAGCACCATGGGTGATGGTGTGCTGGACTGTGGAGGCATTACATGATACACTGCAGGATGATGGGTCTTTCTGTATCCACATAGGCTGCTAAATAGCATGCAGTGTGCTATAGTGTCTGAAAAGTATTATGCTGCCAGGAAAGCTCAGAGGAGGTTTGACAGCAAAACCGGAGAGTTTAAGATATCTTTCCTGGTCAGAAGTCAGCTAAAGGTACAGAAGACCCTATTTTACAAGTACCCTAGGAGGCATTATGACCACAGTGGGAGAGTAATTGCATCCAGATGCAACCAAAATGAGAGTTGATAAAAGGAGCAAACTTA